>CM042448.1:12693463-12973463 GCA_023631565.1 Gymnocephalus cernua | reverse complement strand
CCCTGAGATGCGATGGCAAGAATGATGACTGTGTCCCCTGTTGGTGTCTGTGAGGCATGATTCAGGCGGTTATGGGGGGTGGGGGAACAGAAACAGAGAAAAGTGTTTTGGAGGTCTGCAGATGGTACATTTGAGGCTGCTATTTGTTCCATTATTGAACTAAATAGTGCCAAACTGAACTGTCTCGCTTCCAAATCCCAGTACAGTTGGTTGTGTATAGTTGGAACAAACAGCAGGGCTGAGATGGATTTGGAACAAGCATAGCTGGTCATAACTAAATTATTATAGTGGAAACCAGCTTCCCTCAAAGCAAAGTGTACACATGTAAGCTTGCATCTTTATACCCAAAAAAAAATCGCTGTTTATCTTGGCTGCAATTTCCAGTGCTCGTTATGCTCTTTTGTAAACTGGCATTCGCTGTAATAAAGCCTCATTTTGGCTTCACTGTCAAACATTTATCAGCATCCTCTGAGCATTCAGATGCTAAAATATGAGAGACAAAACATCTGGATTGAATGTCAGGCTGATATGATGGATCTTTCAACCGCCTTCAGGCTCCGCTGATGACGTGTCCTCATCCACAGCACTTGACCCTGATGGATAGGAGGTAACAGAACACCACAAATGGCTGCCTGTCATTGACCTCAGGACATACTCCATACCCTGCAACACATATATTATATATTATCCTTTAGGGGGACACACACACACACACACACAGATAGACTCAGTGCCTGATGCCTATCCAAGCGAAATGTCTGTATGATGCTGCACGGTGCATTATGGGCCTCTATATGTGAATGTGGATAGATCGCACATGGCTTCTGTGTTTCTAAATGTGGAAGGAGCAGCAGGGCGCTCCGGCCCAACCTCCATATGCAAGCCTGCATGCTCAGACTACTCAACACGCACATTTCCCAGGCAGCAGCAGCAGCACCGTCTGGGGGTGGGGGGCAAACTTAGAGGTGGAGGAAGTTGCAGAGCACGCACATTCTCCTCGCTGCAGGGTTTCGCATTTCACAGTCCGGTGGGTTTCACCCCCCCCCCCAGGAACGACGAACACACTCGGAAAAGACAGTCAGAGAAGAAGATGGTACATGATGGAGAAGTTGGGATGCAGGCAGATGGAGTTTTTTTTGTATTTTGTCTGAGGCCTTCAAGGGACAAGTCGCTCCTAAAGCTGTGGTCAGGGTCAGAGAGATTGCATGGCGACCCCCTCCCTCGGCCCTTAGGGAGATCACAATAAGGATAACCCAACAAAAGAGTAAGAAGTAAGATAGAACAGAAGATCTGCAGCAATATTGTTCATATGCATATGCATCCATACGCTGCCGCGTGCATGTCTGCGTGCGTGCACGCCGGTGCGTCTGTGTCTCAGTATGTTATGTAATCCTCAGTAGGCCACAGCTGCTTTCTCACACACAGCAGGCATACTGGGGAGCGCAGCCAACTGGCCCCCTCCTTCCTGTCTGCGTCTTCCTCCATCCCTTGTTCCTCAATTCTCTTTTTTTTTTCCCCTGCTTTCCTCTTATAGAATTAGCACAGTATGGATTTTTGATCTCTGCAGGGCTGTTGTGTAAGCCGAGGACTGATGCGTTTTCTGCCATACACTGCTCAGTTCTGCAGCGTATGCCAGGTAACAATGTTCCCCAAATCACTCTTCTTCGCTTTGCAGAGTACCAGCAATAAGAACGTATGAGTTTAGATGTCTGAATCATGTATTTCCTGTCCAGGTATAGGAAGCTAAAATAACCAGGTAAAAACGCACCCCGTCTCTTCTCTGTGACCTTTTACTCGCTGCAATTTGATGTGATTACATGCAAATTCAAATTAAATCAATCCTGTAACGGGCACAGTTCAGTATTCTGTGAGCAGGAGGAGGAAGGACAAACTGGGACTTAATCTTATTTGTCTCAAAAGAGCTCCTGGTGGTGTCTTCGTTCCGCGCCTGTGGCTTTATTAAAATGTCACATCAACTGTAAGTATGAAATGCGGAATTCCTGAAATCAAGTTTGGACGCTCTCCAGTGTAAAAATGTAGTTAATTCTCTGTTAGTTTAACTGACGTCTGGTCCATTCAAAATGGAAGGGAGGCCAGTAGCATTGCAGTATCACCCCAAACGGGACAGTACATTCATTCCTAAGAGTTTGTGTTATTCATACAATACACCAGTCCTTTATAGCTGCAGTTAATTCCCAGGCATCCTCAAAGTATTCTGACGAGCCCGTGCGAACTCATGACACTCAGATGTCGAATATAGAATTGATTTCTTGCAGCGTTGTTGTGCTCGCCTCTAACCACGTAGCGGTCAGAGGATCTTGAAGATGGATGCCACGTAGAATCTATTTGAAATGGCCTGGCCAGTGATGGCCGAGTCATGAAAGGAAGACTTTGTGCACCATGCAGCATCTCCCCTGTACGCTTTTAAGTGTTTTCAGCCACAAGGTTATCACTCAATGCATCGATTTGAAGAAAAGATGCATGTCTGAGGGGGAGGAGACTGTACTGAAAGCGCTATGAGTTCATCTAATTAGTATAAACAGATAAATGAGCTGTAACAGCAAAAACCCAATTTGGCTTCTGAGCAGCATTAGCAGCAGTGATGTTAACAAGACAGGGCTTGCTGTTTTCTAGGAGCTGTAAACACGTAGACGCTTTTGCATGTATTTAGTTTACCATTTTACCCTTAGTTTAAACTCCAGAGATAAGAACACCCTCATCCGTATTTATCTGTTCTGCATGCATGCATCCGCACAGGTTTGAGTAGCCGATATTTTGTACATGCATGGTCATTATGTGTTGGATGTGTTTTCTGTGCATGCACACACCGCCACGTGCAAGTGCACAGGTTTGTGTGTCTGTGTATGCCGTGTAATGAGATGTGCGAGCGACCCCCTGACCCAGTAACATCCATTCTGCCATAAGAGCACTTACTGAACTCTGCCACCTCTGTCTCATCACTCAGGCAGCTGAGAGGCGATTGCCAGTGATAGGTGCCTTCTACTGCTTTATGGGCGTTGATGAAAAGGTTGGAAGCGGTGATGAAAGAGAGGACGCATTCATTTGTCAGATGCTCTGGTGACTGGCCCGTCAGAGAGAGAGGGAGACGAGGTGGTGTAGGAAAAATAAAGGCAGCAAGGGGAGGACGAGAGGAGAGGTGGGGAGGGGGGGGAGCGGGAGCGTTGTGAACAAGCACATCTTTATGTATGGCTTCCGTCTGCAAAACGCTCTGCCACCCCAGGTTTGATTAACAGTGAGAAGAGGAGCCAGTCATTTTTTTCGCCTCACACCGGCACACATGGCTTGGCAATGACTTTCACATCATTTGAGGCGAAATCGGGAAGGCGTTACAGCACCTTACAGTGATCCGACATGCTTCGCTGCTGCCATCCGGCTTCGCAACCGCAGGGAGAAAAGAGAAAGGAAGAGAAGGAAGAGTCACAGGCACCCGTTTTATGCTTTGGATTTGCCACCAACTCTCTCTCTCTCTCTTTATCTCATGACTCTCTCTCTCGCTCCGTCTCTCTTTCTCAAATTCTGAGAAGACAAAGTCACTGTTGCCTCGTTTGATTTGCCCTGCTCTAACCCCCCATTTAAAGTCAGTCTTTCTGCAGAAAGTTGAACTCAAGGAGAGTTATGCAATCAACATTTGGCACATTGCGGAATAAAGGCTCATTTACGCAGAGTGTGTCACAAATAATGGCACCGAGCTGCTGGTGGAATCGTTGCATTAAAAGAGTATTTGCATTTGTCACAACAGACGAGAAGAGGCATGCTAATATCAGCTGTGCATGTGTCAGTGGACAGGGGAGGGACTGTGACAAACTAACACCTGTTTGACTTTTCATCATGCAAATAATAGGCTTAAAGGAATAGTTCGACATTTATTCCCGTCCTTGCTAAGAGTTAGAAGAGACTATCAATACCACTCTCATATCTGTCCATTAAACAAGGCCACGGTTAGCTTAGCGCTGCATAAAGCCTGGAAGCAGTGGGAAACGGCCTGGTTCTGCCAAAAGTTAACATATTCATCCAGCAGCACCTATAAAGCTCACTTATTAACATGTTTTATGTTTATTTAATTCCGTGTTACTGCGGATTAAGTGCAATTTCTTGGCCAGCTGGGATTTCCTGGAAGTGTGCTGCTAAGAAACAGCATTTACCTACCTATTTGAACTACTTGCTGTCATCAGCTATGCACATTTGTGGATGTGTACGTTTCTGTTATGAGAACATGTGTTTGGGTTTTTACTGCTAGCTGGGCCTGGAGTGCCAATACAGTAACCAACTATGTTTTTTATGAGCTTTATCAAAGAGCGCCTGCTGTTGATGAAACATGAATCATTGCCGTTGCTGGTGTTGCCATGTAGCTGTTGGCACGTTTGACATTGCTTGTTGTAATGGTTGAATGTCATCGGAGTGACACTTCAGGGATATGTATTTGAAATTGCATGAAATAATTGCCATGAATCACTGCCTTAAGTATCTACATACTTCAAGTGATAGTCTGTTGCCGTGGTTACTTCCTAATTATTTCCTACTTGGACCGCAATGTGTTCCAGCATGTTCACATCTATGAAAATCTGTTGGCTTGGATTATGGCCACACATTTGCACCATGTCCAGGCATTTTTATAGCCATCACTGGCTGTGACATACCAAGCGTTACATCCCATCTTACTGCCTACCTGTTGCTAGGCAGCCTTGGCAAGCAGGAAGGCCAGCTTTGGCCTATTTGTTTGTTTAGCTGTCATTCTGGGAGGCTAATCCCACCCCGAGGGACTCGTAGCCATCCAGAAACCAGAGATCCAGCCATGTGGACCATCTCTCTCCAAAGATTGAGCGAGAGAAAGGGGGAGAAAGAGATGGAAGGTGGAAAGAGACAAGGGCAATTTGCCCTGAGTAAACACCGCTGCTTGTTGTTGTCATCCGAAGCCGGTCATCAATCACGGCCCTAAGCTCTTGGTGGTGACAGCCGCAAGGACGCGCCTCGCTCTGGAACCGGTCAGATAGTTTATAAAGCGAGACAGTCATTGGTGAAGCTCACAGCTGAGTTGCCAATGCAGGCCTTTTTAGGAGCGGGTTTGCTTTTGTAAAAGTCTTTTCAAATCATGTCATCTTGGCTCTAGGGTTTCACAGAGTCCAGCAAAGAACAATGCCAGTTGTCGGCTTTGAGAAGAGGTGTGACTTCTAGCTGTATTATTATGTAAGCGACACCAAGTATCGTTGCAGTCACGTGTGTGTGCGTGCTTTGCATGCCAGACTCAACACTCAGCTGCAGTTGTCCAACATGCAAAGCCAGTGGTGTTTTTTTCCACCTGCTATGCCTCGCTGCTCCAAACTGGTTGGCCAGTGTGTCAGGAACTTTTTCCTCCTTCAGTATCTCCAAAGATTCCTCATCCTTCTTTTCTTTCTTTCATCACTATTTCCTTCTTTCACTCTGAGTTTTGAATGAATGATTTTTAATTTAAAAAAAAAAAAAAACGTTATCTTATAAAGAAGCTTTATTTTGATCTCATGTATTTGAAACCCGGGGTGAGGATTGAGATGGGTGCTCGGAGACAGATAAAGGATGTTTTCCATTGTCAGCAGCGGATGCTAAATTCACTGGAAGATTAAACTGGGTCCCAAATTACCCTAAAGACACTGGAAATCTGCAGCCAACTGGGTACATCATGTAGTTTCAGTCATTCCAAACCCCTGCGGGGCTGAGTTGTCTGAATAAGATACGACTTGTATCCTTAAAAACCAGGCAAATTCAGCTTGAATTGGGATTAGCCTATATGTCAAAGCCTAAAAGCGCAAAAAAGAAACATATTATTTTGACAGGCAGCCTTGGAACAAAAAAGGCTGTAAAGTAGAAAAGTAGTCGCAGTAGACAGTCAGAGAGGGTGATTTTGCACCCTGCTTAACTCTTCGAACGGCCTGGGAAGTGCCCTTCTGTGATTTAATGAGACCTGTGGGAAGAGCCATTCATCAGCGTGACAGCGTACCTCTGTTTCCCATTGTTCTGTTCTGGTATGTGAGGAGAGCAGTGTGTGTTTTAGCCTTAATGATGGGCTGGCAACCCTTTGATTAGATGGATCTCCTGGTGCTAATTAAGATTTGGGCTGCCAAAAGACATCTGTGTTTATGCCTTCCTCCCTCTATCTCTCCCTTTATGTACAGTACTTGCATGTGAGTGTGTGCGAGCAGTTCACAGGATGTGTTTTACATTTTCTTGGTCTAAACTGGGTGTTTTGGTGGAGTCTTGTGGGCTGACGTAAGTGCAAGGCCTTGGGCAAACGCAGTGTGCCATTTCAAAGATTTTGGATGCAAGAAGTGTTTTTTTGTTCCTGAAAAGTGGATTTTCCTGGAGCTAAATTATGTTAATCTGTGCATACAATCTCTTTATGAAGTCCTTTTTTTTACTTATAAGAAAGTAAGTAGTCAGTTGTCAGGAAAGGACAAATATTTAACTTGTTTCTCATTTAAATCAAGCATGTCTTAAAACTGTTGTAGAAAATAGTGGCTGTGTTGTTACACGAAAATCAATTACATTTAAACTTGATTCTTAGAAGATACCTGAAACAAGATTTGCATTGGAAATAAGACATATTCTCACTAACATTCAGACTTTGAATCTGTGTGTCGTTCTTCAGACTAACACCCAATGTGCTCACCTAAATGTGTGAGCATGTGGCTGCACCATCTCAAAGCGGAGTCCCAGCTTGCAATAAATTCTATTATCCAACGCTAAATCAGTCAAAAACAAACTATCCATATGGGGATCTGCGATTTAAAAACATTTAAGAACCCCTGCTGTAGATGTTTTTCCTATCTTTTAACTAAACTGATGGTGTCGCATAAATGTTTCACTACCCAATTCTCCCTTGCGTATTTTCAGTGAAGAGAATTTGATAACTTATGCTAACAAGAACGAAGGCATCCCTGTCCCCCCCCTTCCTCAAATCACTCCCCACTCGTCTCTGCAAGCATTTGTGTGACTAGACAGCACATTCTCCCAATTCTCTCCAGTTTACTGCTATGTGTAATTTCATCTTTTGCCCCAGATATTGTTTCATTGTAAAATGATGCCAATTAGTTAAGCCAGTCGCCGGTGGCCGTGGTCTGGCTCCTTCTTCGTTCCGGCGAAGGAGAGTTATTTGGGTCGGCAGCTATTTTCAGCCTGTGATGTTGCCAGGAATACTTCAGGGAGCAGCCACTGTTTTATAAGAGAGCACATCAATAATTTTCATTGGTGTACAGTGTGTGTGTGTGTGTGTGTGTGTGTGTGTGTGTGTGTGTGTGTGTGTGTTTGTGTGTGTGTGTGTGTGTGTTTGTATAAGCGAGACAGCGACAGAGAGAGCTTCACAGACAGAGTTCATTGGGTTTATATGTGTGTGTTTATACCTGTGTGTGCATCAAAAAGCAAAGCTGTTTTCTCTCTAGAATATGCAGCGGAGCAACTGTATGTGTCACATGCGCGCACACACACACACACACACACACACACACACACACACACACACATACACACACACATACACACACACACACACACACACACATACACATGCGCTTGTTCTCATGTTGCACGTTTCAATGTAACTATCACAACCTCCCATTAATTTCAAACGCATTAATTTGCCAGCCTTTAAACTTTAACCCCAAACCATAGCGCAGCTCTTATTCTGGGCTCTTAACCTTTGCCCTGTAATCACACGCTTTCTCAAACTGAATGCTCCACTTGCGGCACGGCAGTCAAAGCACACACACACCAACACACATCGAGCTAAAGGGCCAAAGTCAATTAGATCCTAACACCTTTCTTAGTGCATCTAACTGCTCTCTTTCCCTCTCCGCTGAGCGGGCATTGTCAGGATGAAATTGGGTTGAAAAGTCCTTGCACTCCGCTTACGCTTACCACTGAAAAGCCAGCCGCTCGGCACAGAGGGGTGAACAGGTTCAGCCTGCCGCGCTGCCTCCGCCCATCCTCGTCCAACCTAAACTCACATACGCTCTCTCTCTCTCTCTCTCTCTCTCTCTCTCTCTCTCCTATCTCTTGGAGGACAGCCCACAGCAGTAGCTGTGGCGAGGCGACGTCTTTCAATATTTTAAGCCGCTTGGGCTAATCTTTGTCGCTCAGGTTTGTTTTGAAAGCACTGACGTGGGAATAAAGACGAAACGACAGAGCCCCACCTCCTGTTTGCACGCTCTCGGATACACATAAAGTCACCGGGACGTACACGCTCTTGCGTAACTTCACAGATTCCCCCGCAAAAACACACACTCCAGCACGTCTGCGACCCTGAGCTAATCCACCTTGGCCTCACAAGACTGTGCCACTGACCTGCTTCGACCTGCTTGTTTTCTTGCCGCTTTGCTCGCACCACTCTCACGCTCGCCACCCCTTTTGCTTCTTAGCTAACCCTAAGGTTTGGTGCTGTAATGAGTGACAAAGCCTGAAACTGTGGCCCTAACAGACAAGCTAAGTGTTAGACAACACCTGCACGGTAAACACAAGACCAGACGGCATGCAAGAAACAGAGGTTGCTTTCTTTGCAGCTGAGGAGAAGCATGTAAGAATGAACCATTTTGGCTCTTATCAGTGCGGGCACGGCGCCACAGTTGCACTTCACGGTTTGTGGACGTGACTGGGATACCGAGCGGCCCTTTCTGACTGGCACTGTATGAGGAGGAAGCTGAGTTTTTCCGCTTCACTGTTCCCTTTATCTCTCCCCTCTCTCCTCTCCCCCTCTGTCATTTTCGGCCCTCCTCCCCTCTCTCTTTCTCTTTCGCTGCTCGCCACTCTTTTGTTTCTCCGTGCCTTTTCCAGCCAAGGCCCCATTCTCTTGCCCCGTCATTGTGTGCGGTAATGAAGATTAGCCAGCCTGCCGCACACAATGGGGTCCCCACATCCGGAGCACAGACTCCCCAAATCCTGCTGCAAGCTGCTAACCCCGGTGTAAAACCACTGTTGTCGCCGACCCCCTCTATCCATGTACCCGCACACGTACATATTCCGATTCGTTCACACACACACGAGCGCACAAACGTGTCCGATAAACAACACTCTGCCGCGTTGAAAGCAAAATGGCTGAAATGTCTCCTGATTAGATTAGGATGGTTTTGACAGCTGAGAGGGAGCGCTTGGCGACTCATACGCCGATAAACAGCAGCTCACCCAAATCCAGTTAAAGAGAGACAGAGTTCCCCTCCCCAGCGAGTGCAACATGACTCCACTCGTTGGGATTATACCCCAACCCCCCTCCTCCTCCCCCCCCCATCCTCCATGCCTTGCTATTCTCCTCTGCGCTCCAATCTCACCCTCCTCTCCATCGTTCATCTTCTTCAGTCTCAATATGCTTCTTCTCTCCTCTTCTGTTCTCTCCTCTATCCTATTTCACCCTCACCTCTGTGATCCTCGACTTAATACCAGAACAAAGACATTTTCCACACTTTGTCACAAGCTTTTGATATGGAGCAGCAGAGGTCTTTATACGCAGTAGTCTTGTTGTATCCTGGGCCTAAGACCTCTTAATAATGTCTGTATCACGCTTAAGGTCGGCAGATCTTCACGACTTCAATCTGTTTACTTGTCAGGCTACTTTCAGCATTTAGAGGATATATGTGTGTAGCTTTGTCTGTGTGAAAAGATGGATTATTCAAATGTGACAGCAGTTCTTTTTTTTTATTGTAGTGCAAAAATACTGAAGGACAGAAAAGCAGCACTGATTTGGGAAGCTAGAACCAGTGAATTTGTGCATTTTGGTCCATCGTTTTATTGGTTTAACGATTGTTTCAAATAAATCCAAGTTAACCAGTTGTCAGCCAAATGTAGACGTTCAGATTCTTTTAGCACTTTAAGGGCCGAGTGGATCAGTTTGTTTGCTTGAACAACATTTCTTTAAATGTCATTTTGCAGAGAGGTTGTTCATATTAGCGTCCATGTTGTGTAATGGGAAGACAGAGTGGAGGTCCCTTGTGTCGGGGATGATGCGGATGTGTGGTTTCTGTTGTGTCTGCTCAGAAAAAAGGATTGGGAAATGTCTTTCTGCCCCATTAAGCAGGGGTCATAGGTTTTTGCTCTCTGAGTGCTCCATCAGTGTGGCTTTCCTGCCAGATGAAAGGTGCTTTGAAGATTCTCCATCACACACAAACACACATACACGTGTCGCCTAAACCGACTGTAACTGAGGGCTTACCGGGGAGATGTCTTACCTCAAAACTGATCCTCATGCTATTCCACAAAGGAAACAATCACAGTACCAACTGCCGTGTCCAAGAGCAATACGCCAAAGACTGAACCTTGAATTACAGTGTCAGCTTAAATGCGTAAAATGTAAATCTAAGCATTTAGTCCAACAAAACAAAATTGAATTTGCTGCCTTAAGACGTTTCAAGAGTCTATTAGCGCATCCATCTGAACAAAAATTGACTGTGTGCAAAGGAGGTGTCAGGTTTACAACCACATGTTCATTATTCCCTCAAACTCCGTCAGCGAATTGCGATTTAACAACTGGCAGTGTCTGTTATCAGCCTGAAGCCTGCACTGTGTAAAACCGCCTCAAGGTGCTGCGTTGCCAGCATTTGACGGAGAGGCTGACGGCGGCCCTGATTATTACTGTGAGGCTAATGTCGTCTGATAAGGCCGTGTGTGTAATTAAGCTGTTTCCGTGGCGTGTTATCTGAAGGTAGGTGAGGCTCGGCTGCCTGGAGAGATGGAGCTGTTAGTTAGTGAGGAGGAGGACTCCTGTTTCCTGTCTGTGGCTTTTCAAGCTTCATATCTTTCCCTCTCTTTCTTTTTCCCCTCTAATCAGCATTTTTTTTTTTTTTTTTGCTTATGCACCTGCAGCTGGGAAGATGCCGTGACTTCACCCTTTACACTCCCTGCAAACCTTCCTCCCCTAATCTGTAAACGCAATTCTTTGCAAAAGCTCGAATAGAGGCCCGTTTCTTCGTCTTTCACCTGTCTGCCTCTTCCTTCTTCTCTCAGGGAAGGCAGATAAATTAGCTCTGTCTCTCCCCTCTAGCTCTTTCTCTTTGTGTCTCTGCTCCCTCTGTCTCTCCTTTGCTTCGTTGCTGCGGAGCCCTTTCGGGGCATCAGGAGCTCTCAAATCCCTCCGGCCAAACACTGCACCCCCTGCTGCTCTCTCCGTTGAGAATAACAGGGTGAAGCGAAGGCGCTCGGCTATTCAGATCAGTGTCGAGGAAAATATCTCCACCCGCTCCCCGCCCTTCCCCTCCTCCTGGCCCCGTAGGCAGGTTCCCCCCCCGCTCAACTGGGATCCACCGATGACGCCATGCTGCTCTCGAAGGAGCCTGAAATCTGGGGGTCGGAGCGCTTAGTGAGTGCACGCGGAGGAGCAGAAACCCTGAAGGGCAGCTTAGAGGGGAGGGGGTGCTTTTCTGAGATTTTGCGTGTGTACGGGTCGGTGGGGTGGGGGGTGCTGTGTGAGTATTGCTCAGTGAAGCTATAGATTACCGTCCCTGTCAGCTACGACGGCCACCGCTGATGAGCTCCCGCGCGGTATCATTTCGTATTGATTAGGCACTGCGACGCAAACACACAAAGGCTGTTGGCGAGATGGCGAGTGCCTAGGGCTACTGGTCATTTAGCTGTCACCTCAAAGTGATGGCTTGGCCTGGCTCACCAGATCAATGGGAGACGTAGGCCCTATAACACACTATGCCAGGATAAGACACACACAGGTGCATAGACACACTCACGTATACACACTCTGTGAATGACTGCTCTCTGAATTAAGTGCCTGCCCAAACTTTTCCTTCGATAAAAGTGCCAAGTGTGGTGCTGAATTACAAACAGCAATAACAAAGATGGCTGTAAACAAAGTCAGTAAAGTTATACAGTGAGTAATAAAAATGAAATCAAAAGAATAACAAAAAAAAAAGGTTAAGACCATTTGTTTACCTGCAGGCCAGGTTTTTCCTATTGTGATAGTTGTGCAGCCTTTCTTGAAGGGTAAAACTGATTAATTTCTCAGAAGGCTTTCAATCAGAGCAGTGGTTTGATTGCACTTGCACCCTGTGAATCAACCCAAGGCCCTCTTATATTCTGTGGCCAATGACACTGTGCAATTTAAACAAAAGCACGCAACAAGCAACAGACTGTTGAGTCAGTCAAATGTGAAACAACAAAAGAAGAGAAGCTGCGCTGTGGAGAAGCCAGTGTTAATCCATCCATGGCGTGGATGTTACTCGCTTTAAAAATGAATAAGCAAACCCCTGCTAGATATACCGAGTAATGAAAATGTCACGTGGGTGTTGAAAAGGAATCTTTTTTCCAATTTGTGGAAAATGACGACAATCAAAAAGCCAATTCTGCGCAAAAAAAAAGTGTTTTGCAGTGATGAATGCATCAAATGTCGACACCACAAATGGATTCAGCCCCATCACAACCAAACACAATATTCAGAAGCCACAAATGTAAAAAAAAAAGAAAAAAAGATACCTAAGAATTTCTATGTTTATTCACTTTATGGCAGAGATTCAAAAGCGAAAAAACACTCTCACGCCCGCAAAGGAAATGTAAAGCTGGAGCCAGCTAGTGGAAGCGGGGAAACACCTAGCCTGGCTTGCGAGTATTGTCAAATTCTACATAATTCTGAATGATACAGCCGCGCAAGGAAGATGCTGCAGGGAATCATGGGTCATCTTTAAAAAGATGTGACAGCATCCCCCCCCAAAACCCATTGCATTTAACAATAGTGCTGCATCACCCCCTCCAGCTCAGGGCCCCCATATAGTCATGCCCTTTTCAACTCTGATAGCATCAGCGCTGGATATTATTCATAGCACCTTGTCTCTATCACGGCATCTGTAAAAACCAAACATGATTATCCTAAAATTAATGAGCCGTATCCACCCCATTACATTTATCTGTTTAGTGGTGTTTTGGGCCTTCCTTTAGGCCATTATGCATGCTCTTCTGTTCATATTTATAACCCAGGCTTTTTATTAGCGACCTAGCGGGGTGCTAACAGTTGGGAGGCAGCCTGCGCTTTGATGGTGATGGCAGGCGGCTCGGCGCAGGCCAAATGTGACGGGAGGAGAGAGGATCAGCTGCCAGGCCAAGGGCCTCCGTGGAAGAGGGGAGGAGAGGGGTGAGACAGAGGAGAGACAGACTTTTTATAACCTAAAAGTCAGAGAAAAACGAGAAGTAGAAGTTAGTGAATCAGGAGTCAGGACTGGTTCACAGCTTTCAGCCTGCCTCACTTTGCTAGAAGCATGTCTTGTGATCAGCATATATATTTCTCACACCTGCTGTATTTTAAGATTCACTAACCTGAGGTGTGTTCTGCATGTGTGATCCTGTGTGTGTGCGTGTGCGTGTGCAGCAAAAAAAAAAAAAAGTGCATTTGTCTATGGGTCCCTTTTCCCTTTTTATTGGCTTTTTGTCTTAGCATTTTGAGCTTTAATATTTATGGATTTTGACTTGAGCATGGCACAAGTGGGGAGTAAAGAGGACAAGATTAAAGTGAGTTGAACTAAAACTGTGCAGTGACCTGACCCTAACCCCAACCCTAGCTTCATATTATTCCTATTTGAGTAAAGACACGTCTGTGGGCTGCTGAGTTGTTGTTTTCACATTCATTCTTCCACAAATAGGACATATGTTTATTTATGAGTAGGAGGATGAACAGCATGTAGAGAAGAGCACGCTTTGCACTAAACACTGCTGAACCGTGCACTTCCTAAATGTTTTAGTGACAAACGGAAGTCAAAGCAGACCACAGGCGACCACACTTGCTTATCATGTGAAGATCAGTTTTGACTGACAGCTGTTTCCCCCTTGTGGTAGAGCTATTTCCATTGTCCTAATAAAGGCGCAGCTATCCAGTACATTGATATAAACTGCTCAAAAAGCTTTCTTTTACTCTCTTGAAGGCTGAGAGTGACTGAAGCCACAGCTGAAAATCGTCAAGGTAATTAGCTGTGCAATTAAGTGCAGCTGTGCTCAACTCATCAACCCTTCTTGGAAGGACAGTGGTTATGGCGAGGAAACTAGAAGAAACGCAAACGCAAGTTAAGAATTCAGTCAACTATTTTGAGAATCGAGTAGTCATTTCATGTATTTTTTTTATTTCTTTTTGTGGAAGCAAGTTGAAGATCATTGCTAGTGACAATACATTTTGATGCAGGAAAGGTAAAAGATACGGCACAGCTGGCAGGGTCGCACTAATCTCATAACTCACTGCGTGAACTTCAGTCACTGTCAACTTTGCCCTTTGTTAGAGGTAGCATTACACTGCTCAGCCAGGTTGGATAAGACATTACCTGAAACAACCTGAAAGTGACTCGTGATGAACAAAAAAATATATATATATTGTATAATATTTAACCCACACCACCACAGCGATTTTCTCCGGTTTGGAGGTGGAGGTGGATTGTCTCATCTTATCTTGGCTCGCATGAAGGAAATCATCCCGAAAGCCTTTTAGGCAATGAACCCTGGCTTTATGCAGAGCCAATTGATGTTGGCTCTTCAGATTGGCGTTTGTCCAAACAGAGCTGAAGCGGGCCATCAGCGCTCCTTTATCTTGGCTATTGTGCCATGCTCTTGATTCCTTGCCTCTATACACACGCAAGTTGCACAATCCACTTTAGGCCACGAGAACAGCGAATAGACGAGTTTATGCATTTGCGTAGGTGTTCGTTTGCACAAACGCACACAAGAGCCGCGTAATTAAGCACAGTGTATGTATGCAAGTGTATGTTAAATTCTGTGCATACACAAACACACACACACACACACACAAACCACAATAATTACATGCAGCCACATACACAACAAACACCCACACTGCTCCACATTACACGCACAGGAACCGCTGATCAACTGCATGACCTTCTCCCTTACAATGTTAATGTCACCACCTGGGGGAGGAAGGTGGTGGGAGGTAAGGAGGAGGGTGGTGGGGGAAGGGCCTTGACGGAGTGATGGTAGAAAAGAAGGGGGGGGAAGACGGATGGAAAGAAAAGGCGGCACGATAATCCTGTCGTACCTGCCACCCCCTCACCTGCAGCTTCTTTCATCCCTCTTACTTTGTCAAACATCCCCTCTGTATGCACATACATGTACAGTACATACACACTCATAAGAAACGGTATGCATGTATGTACACACACACACGCACACACACACATACACACTCTCTTACTTCACCTTACGCCGCGTCACAGCCGACAACCAAGCACATCCTTGCACATCACCGCGGGTCGTAACCTAAGTGTGTGTGTGTGTGTGTGTGTGTGTGTGTGTGTGTGTGTGTGTGTGTGTGTGTGTGTGTGTGTGTGTGTGTGTGTGTGTGTGTGTGTGTGTGTGTGTGTGTGTGAGAGAGAGAGGGGCATGTGGCTTGCCCGCTGACAGGATCCTGTTATGCCAAATGTCACACTTCCAAAAAGGATTCACCCCCCATGGAGAAAATGAAGTCAACACCTTCCTTCACTCTTTCTCCCTCTCCTCCTGCCTCCTTCACCTTGTCCCTCCATCATTCTCCTCCTCCTTCACCTTCCACTCAGCCCCTCTCTCACTTATCCGTTTCTATCCTCTTTTCCGCTCCCTTGAACTATCTCCGCCACACACACACACACACACACACACACACACACACACACACACACACACACACACACACACACACACACACACACTTTGGTTTGCAGTCCTCAGCATTTTGCTGAATAAAGTCCCCTTTTACCGGCTGGTTTTAGCGGATAATTAGCCCTCACCTTGGGAGAGAAGGATACGACAATTAGAAGGGGAAAAAAAGAAAGAAAAGTGTGATTTTGGGGGAATCGATAGGGGGTGAGGCAGGAGTAGAAAGGTGATGGCGAGAATGAGTGAGAAGGAAAGCGATGTGGATGGATGGATGGGTTGGAAGATGGTGCTGGCCATGTTTTGTTGCCTGTTACACCTCCATGAGCCGGCACGTCAGATTGCCTTCATCATGTCTCCATGCCTTCAATATTTAATTGCGCTCTGAAAGAAAGAATAAAGGGGGGGAAACATCTCATTCAATCCACGATTCACTGGCCTCAGCCATCAAGGCTGTAGAGACCTCTCACATAGTGCATGAAATAAATACTTCTTTAAAGCCATCACAGAAAAAAATAAAATAAAAAACATGTAGGCGTGCAGTGGAGGAAGGAGGCACGGCACATTATCTTCACTTCTCGCTGTAGATGTCTGAAGCAGCTTTTTAATTTGATGTCAGTATGCAAATAGTTCAAACAGTCAAGAAACAACTCCAAATCCCTTTTTTGTTCCTGGAAGAAGACGACTTAGAGGAGAAATTACACTCCCCTTAGCAACAGAAATCCCCCTATTCCAAAAAGAAAAAAAATGTGCAGTTTTATTTTTAGAAGGTGCAAACAAGGAAAGGGGGGGGAGGGGTGCAAGATTGTTAATGTCTCTGATGGATTCAGTCTGTACAGCCTTATTCCTGATAATGGAACTAGCTACTCTGTCTGTCAGTGCCGATTTACACACAAATGAAGTGGCGAGTAGCACGCACCCAGTGGAGCTGCTAGCCTCCATCTCAGCTGTCAAAATGGGTTAGTGGCTACAAGCGAAACACAACGATCCTTGGGATCAAACTGGCGGCATCCATTCAAACATAATAGCTTCATCCTTGGACATGGAGCGTGTCTTTCCCTCGCTGGCTCTCCTCTTAGAACCTTGCCGGCTTGTTGTAAAGTAATAGACTTCTCAGGATGCCAGTTCACAAAAATCGGCGATGTAGCCTTTTATTTGCCCTCCGAGGGGGAGAGGTGTTTGGAGTAATAGGGATGAAGCAGACCATGAATGCTGAATAAATCTTCCTATCTTGGCTCAGTGGAAGCCAGTGCACACACGGCTTGTCAACGTGTTACATAAAATGTTGTTTGATAGGAGTTCTGTTCAGTTTAGGACTTCTCCTCCTGCCATCCACTCGGCTTGCTTTCGTTCCGGGATACAGCGGTTGCAATCAATCAGTGTGTAATCAGCCGTCGAGCTGGAGCTGCCAGGTAATCCTGGCTGTCTTGGTGGCTATCTGTGCGTGTGCGCATGTGACAGCTGGCAGAGCTGCTAAGTTGCCTTTCTAGGTGAGTGGATGGCACCATGCAGATTTTCATTCCGCGGTGTGTAAAGGCATATCGGATGAGCTGATGACTGTTGAAATTGTCAAGTGGGATTTGGTAGTGAGGATGGGAATGTTCAGTGCAGATGCCTGGATGTGTGAACTTACTGAATAAGGTCTAAATTTGAGTCTTTTCTCCCTCTCTCTTTCTTATAGACCTGCCTAGAATTGGAGCGTTATCTGCAGACGGAGCCCAAGCGTCTGTCAGAGCTCTTCGACCAAGACCTGGATGGCCTTCTAACCCCAGCCTACCTAAAAGAGGACGGCGAGGAAGAGCTGACAGACGTCCTGCTCCCCAGCCTGCCCAGCCTCCCTGATCCTCCAAGCCCACCTCCAGTTATCCTCTGCCCAACACGGAAGAGTTTCCCCTCCACCGGTGGAATGAAAAGAGACCTCAAACCTAAGGGGCTGGAAAACGTAGATGGGATGGAAGGGGTCCACCAGGCCCAGCTGTGCGCCGTCACCTCCCTGACCCCCCCGTCGTCACCAGAACTGGGCCGGCACCTCGTCAAACCCAACCAGACACTGACGGCCTCAGCTGATGGGACGCTTACCCTGAAGCTAGTGGCCAGGAAGGTGGGGCTCAGTGCAGCTCGGCTGGTGGCGGCGCACGCACTCCCTGTCCGGATCAAGGACGAAGAGGAGGGCGCGGCATGTGTTATCGGCGTGGGGGAGCTACCGGAGAACAAGAAGAGGATCCACCGTTGTCAATTCAACGGCTGCAGGAAGGTGTACACCAAGAGCTCCCACCTAAAGGCCCATCAGAGGACACATACAGGTGAGATTTGGTCATAACGTTTGTAGATTATCTTTAAAATGTCGTAATTATTCTATTAGCAGTCTGACTGAAAGAAGCAACTGTGTTAGAGATGAAATGCTTCTCAGTTATTTTGGGTTTGCAAGCACAATAAGAGTTTATTCATCAAATTAATCAATAATTCTAATGTTTTAGTTTGCATGCTCAGCACACAAGAGTAAAATTCACAGCCTTTTCTGCAAGGCCTCGTCAATGTGTAATAGTCATTTACCTTCAAGACTGGTTCAATACAATCATTGGAATTGCCCACACGGCTCACGTTAATACACATTATTTTGCGTACGTCTGCATATGGTTAGACGATGTTCAGACGTTACATAATGTGTATACTGTACAGTTTGTGATTATGAGCATATTAGTCGGTGCACTTTTCAGGTATAATGTTAGTAAGTGACTCTATGAAACTTTCAGCCAGGCAGCTCTGAGGACGCCTCTCTTATCAGAGGTAGCCACTTGATACACCTGCAGGTAATAACATTGATTGACACTCATTGTTGGTGGCAGGCTAAAAAGACTCAATCTGGAAGCTGAATAGCTGTTGCAGAATGTCTTTATGGAAACAAAAAGAGCTTGATAATAATGTGGGTGTGCTGTGCTGTTTCCTTGGGATCGTAGCCACTCTATTTGGCATGTATACTACATGGGACAATTTGCTTCTGGATAATTATTTTGGTCTCTGAGGGGAGATAAACATTTTTCTACAAGAGACATTAAATGTGGGCTGTTTTCAATCTTTCTGCATCTATCTTTGTGAGCAGTCAGCCATCTTTCTGAATCCCTAGATAACCTGACTTGAGATAAATGAGGAAAATCCCCCTGCTTGGCATTCTTAGAAAAAGGAGAAAATGCACAGAAAACATAAAACAGTAATCAAAGAACTGCCCCCCCCCCCCCCCCCCCTCCTGTTGTCATAAAAATATCACCACGTAAGATAAAAATGTGATCATTTAAGAAAACCCACTCCCACTCACTCTACCTAAGCACTTACCTTGCGAAACCAGGATGCGTCCTCCTTGTCAAGGTTCTTCTCAAGAAGGAAGGGGGTAGGGTTCAGGAGCTATAACTCTCCCCCTCTTCCATCTCAATCCCAAACCACTCAGACCCCTGTCGGGGAGCTGTCCTCCATCTGAGTAACTGCACAGTGATGGATGGATTGACCTGGATAGGCTGCCATTTCCACGGTTTATTTCAGGCCCTCCTGTCCTCTGTGCGTTCTATACTGTAAGTCTGGGTCAGTGGTTCTCAATCTGAGTTGGAGACTGTCTGATTTCGCAGTCATAGTAATGGAATGACTTTAAGACCAGGAAAATATAATGGTATAATCGTAGGAGGCAGGTCATGAGGGATACCATCTGTGTGTTTATTCCAATAATGAGAGGAAAGGGAAATTTGGCATGTGCGCTTGCCATTATTAATTAGCATGGTTGGGGTTCAGTTCCCCTTTTCCATTAGGTCTCGTTCACACCAAACATCACATCACTGTCTTTTTTTTTAACTCCTGAGTGTTTTGGTTGGGAAGGTGTGAAGAATGTATTTCGAAATGGTGGAGAAAACAATTGGGCTGCGATGGCTGTAAATGTCTGTCTCTACCCCCCTCTAAGAACATAGCTCAGGGGAATAATGAGACGAATTTGACAAATGAAATATATTGTGGACTGCAGTCTGGACTCGTTCTAATGTGTAGCTGTTTCTTTACATGTTTTAACCCGTGACGATACAGCAAAGAGCGTCCATCATGCTAAATGAAGTTACAAGGACTCTAATTAAATTTCCTTGCTACCCACCATCTAAATCCCCAAACTTCATGGTTGACAGATCACCATAGCTGTCCAATTGAGAAGCCACACACGACTTTTTTTACAAGCTCTGCCTCGCTTGTATTTTCGGGGGTGTGAATATAAATGTAGCCATCTTGTCAATGACTACATGTTTATAAGGAAGACAACACGCTGTATGTGTGATCACACCCGCAGTGGCGCACGCCACAGGTTTAGGCATCAGCCTGACTGGAACAAAGGGCTCAGACACGCGATCATTGATTTCCCCAGTGTGGCATGTCTACAGCCCATGTGCTTAAACTCCATGCCAACTGGGCCAGCTCTGGGAGACCACTGCCACTTACGCTGTCCAGTCACAATTACCACACAAGCCCAGGGATGGACAAGAAGGCCAAAACAAATAAATCAGAAACGTGGAAAGTGTCCCTTAGTCGAATGTGTCCTCATATTGCACTTGTAGTCCGACCTACAGTTTAAAAAAACTCTGTTTGTAATGATATTAAACAGTTAATCTAATGTGGCATCTTTCTTTCTCTATCCAGTTAATTGTTGAAATAAAATTGATATGACTATGATTTGATGACACACAATATTATTACATATAGCACCTTGAAGGGCTCAGTTTCTTGAGGAACCCCTCCCCCCTCGAGCTTTTCCTTGTCACTTTAGGTGCTTTGGATAAAAGCATCCACGCCAAAGAACATCTGTCTTGTTATTCACACCAGGAAAGTAGAATGATGATGAAGAAGGGGAAGTGTCGACATAAGATGACACGAAGAAAACACAAAAGCTAAAAGAAAAGGCAGAAGAAGAGGAGATTGTGACGTGGAGTAGAGGAAGACAGAAGACAGGAATGGGGGGGAGGTACAGTACAGCGACCCTCTTCAGAAAGGCAGCAGTGCCACAGGCTCCCCCATTCACTGAGCCATTATCCTGACAAGTTTAAAGATGTCATTACTCAAATCCTCTTTTTCTTAGTTGTTATTTCCATAAATTACCGACGGAGAAAAGGCTACGATTTAATCTGGAATTAGACGGGCTGAGTTGAAATGACAGTGCCCTGTAGAGCTTTTTGTGAATAGGCTTATGGCAGATAAGAAATAGTACAATTAGATTTTGGGTAGGGTGAGGGAACGGGTAAAACACAAGGACTGTTGGGTTATTCTCTCTCTCTCTCTCTCTCTCTCTCTCTCTCTCTCTCTCTCTCTCTCTCTCTCTCTCATTTGGTTCTCACTCATACTCTTATTTTATTGCGCTGCCTCTTTGCCACTCTCTCTTTAGGCTGAGGCCAACAACTTAAGGAAAATATCCAACTGCAATATAATGTTTAGGTGTCCATATATTTTGTTCAGGTGTCCACATACTTTAGGCCATGTAGTGTATGTTGTTTCTACATATATAATGCCAGATAATACAATACTTCTGCTTGATGAAGTCAAAGAAACAAAATCTTTAAAGTACATTTGGCTGGTTCTCTATAGACAAATGAACCAATTTAGCCCACATTTATAAATATACTGTATTATGTTAGTAGGATACTTGATATTACTCAGTCCTATTCAAATGTAATCATGACATTCAGGAGTGCAATTGTGTTTACTGATAGTTGATGGTAATGATTAACTAAAAACGTTCATCTTTCAGCCCTAGTTTTTCATCATCCTCATGCCTCTCTCCTACTTTACTTCTCCATCAGTTCCCCCATCTATCATCCTCCTCTCTTAACCTCCTTCTCTCTTCCTCTCCCTGCCGCTCATCTCCAAGCCTGCAGTGCTAGTAGTGGACAGGAGCCTGTAAAGCGTTCACCAGGAGCCTCTCTAATGACCTCTGAGACCGGGTGCCCTGCTTCAGCTCTCGCTAATGGAGGGAATGCAATTAACTTCAACACTGGCACCTGAGAGGCTGGTGTGTGTGTGTGTGTGTGTGTGTGTGTGTGTGTGTGTGTGTGTGTGTGTGTGTGTGTGTGTGTGTGTGTGTGTGTGTGTGTGTGTGTGTGTGTGTGTGTGTGTGTGAGCATTCGGAAGTAACAGATTACACATAATGGGATTACAATGACTCAGGAAACACCCAGTTATCAGATTACTGATGACAAATATGTGATTGCTTATTTGATTACTCCAAAAAACGGGGGGGAAAGCATTTTTATTGCGCATCATTTTTGCCTGAAATGAGTGAATGGTGTCTGCTAATGGGGATTTCATGAAATAATGCAGAATAATTCATGGTTTTCAACAGCGGCACCATCCACAATCCTGATTCTTTAAATCAGAAGAAATAATCCACTTAGCTTTATAATCTACATTATATGTTTTACAGGCAAAGTAATCCAAAAGTAGCAGAGCATAATCAGATTACGTTGCTGAGTTGGGGCTAATCCAGTGGATTAGGTTACTGATTGCCATTTTGAATTGCCAATCAGTCCGACTGTATGTAACATTCTATTTAAAAATAGTAACCTTTCCCGTACAGGTTGTGTGTGAACGTGTACCTGCTCTACTTGCCTGTTTGTACGAGGGCATCTTGAGGGAGAGGAGAGAGGGGGAGGTGGTGGGGGGGGGGCTGTGTTGCTAGGCATCGGGGGCAGTGTATCGTTGGAGGAGTCGGTAGCTGAGTGGTTATGTACTGCTGCAGGCTCTGGTCTCTTAGTGCCTCCCCTTCCCTCTCCTCCTCCCTGCACCATCACCACTTCTACCACCATCACCACCACCCTTACCACGCTCCTCCCTCCCCCATCTTGCCCTGTACAGCTCTATAGTTATCGTCGCTAGGCAACTGCCTCCGTGCTCTGCCAGCATGCTCGGTAATTGGCCGGTGGCATGGCGGCGTGCCGTTGCCAGATCCAGCCAGCTGCACTGACTACTGCCTCCTCATGTTTCAGCGCACCCTCCTGCTCTCTCTCTCTCTCTCACACACACACACACACACACACACACACACACACACACACACACACACACACTCGCGCATACATACACCCCGCCCCCTCGCTCCCGTTGCCAGGCAACACATTCAGGCATCCCTACCTCCAGGGAATTTCATTGGCCAGAGTGGGCTGGCCCAGACCTGCTGCTCTGGGTGTTTCTGGGAAGTGAGGCAGTATGAAGGGATACATGATGGGGACAGGCATGGATGGATAGCACGGGACAGGGCTCTTTTCTGGGTCTCTAAACCAAAAGCACTTAAATTCTACACCAGAAATGTTTTTACTGAACAGTGTTTACCTGCCAGAAATATTCCATACAGTACATTATGGTAGGATTTGTTTTAGTGTCAAATCAATGGAGTTAAAGGGGGGACACGTTGAAATGAATTATAATTGATTAAGTGTGCTCAATTTTATTTGGTGCCATTTCATGATTGCTTATACTGGAGGCCAACCTTTTCTCACTTCATTGATCACCTCATCACGGCTGTAACCTAATGCACCTCCGTTTCTCAACATCAAACCATACATGACTCCTGTTAATGGGCCACTCTGTAACATGACTTGAGTAAGTGCTTGAGCAGGTCATATGCTCAGGATTGCATTTTTAGGGGACAACTTTGCTATGAAATTGCAGTTCATGTTAGTGGCATTTAAGCACGCTGAAAAAACAAACAAAAGTGCGTATAATTGGAATACTGTATAGATTATTGACTTTTTGCCTCCTGCCCCATGAACAAATATGCGTGCAATCAGTGAATTTCCATCCAATTACCAACAGCTGGTACAGATAATGGCACCAAACCACTACTGTCTTTATACAAGCCCTCCTCTCAATCTTGACTCTACACAAAGCAGTTGATCCATTGATTGTGTTCCCTTTGATAATCGCATTCAACAAATTAAGTCCGTTTTTGTTCTGAAGCCACTGAAGCAGAGCTGGTCAGTGTGTCAGTGTGTCTGTATTCAACCACGAGCACCAGTCCAGATGGGAAGTGACTGATGCAGGTGACATCTTTTGGAGCTGGACGCAGCTGGCAGATTGCCATTATGCCGTGTGACTGGCCTAATTATCACTACCCCCTCCCCTGCTGGCATATCTGCAGCCTCTTCTGCCTTAATCCACTTCTGCAGCACTTCTCTCCTACTCCACTTTTCCTTCTCCTGGTCTCATCTCACCTCCTCTTCTCACTCTCTTATCCACCTTGCCTCTAATCCCCCTCCACCCCCCTCCCACACTCTCATCCCTCTCCACTTCTCTCGCTCTACTTCTCTCTACCCTCTACTCCTCTTCTGCGTGTTCAGCAAGATTGGGGACCAGTGGGAGCTTCTCCATCTCAGTGTTAAACTCTCTTTCCAGCCCCTGAAAAAGGAGGAAAAAAAAGTGAAGGGACTCACAGGGATTTTTATCAGTGAAATAGAATGCAAACTTTAAACTGTACAGGATATAATCTTTTTAATAGAACCTCTGCACATATACCTTCAATTTCAAAAAACATCACCTTGAAGCAACATTTGGATCATGATTCCACAACAGTGCCACAGAAGTTTTTTTTTCTCTCGCATGACCACATAAGAGTGCAGACAAATAAGCGTGTGATTGGTGGATAAGCGATGAAACAGGTGCTTATGCGTGTTTTTTCATCCCCAAGGTGAGAAGCCGTACAAGTGCTCGTGGGAGGGCTGCGAGTGGCGATTCGCCCGGAGCGACGAGCTGACGAGGCACTACCGCAAACACACCGGTGCCAAGCCTTTTAAGTGCAACCACTGTGACAGGTCTGTCAAAACACACCTTTTTTTTCTATTTTCCAAAGGGTTGTTATTTGATGTACTTCCACAAGCACAGCGGGCTCTGTTTTCCCATTGTGTTTTGTACACAGTTTGGTTTAGTAAAGAAGTACTACAAGATGCTGGTAACACACCCAAATGTGTTGGGTACTGACCCAGTTTAAAAGTGTGCTGGCAGGATTACTAATGAGTGTTCCTCTGCAACACACCCAAGACCCAACCTGCTCAGTTTTTCAATGGGAATCCAAACAGTGCTTATTCTGCTCTGTACCCACACTAGGCCCTGTGCAGCATATTAATAATGCATCTCCTCATATGATGTCACATGGCCTTGATTTGGATGCGGCTTTTTACACTCGGACAAAGGTGGTAAATGCTTGTAGTACCCATTATCACACATCACTGGTATAGAATAATCATTTGAACCTAACTTTGAGGGTACAACTTTGTATAAACGTATGCTTTATAGATCAATATCAACCATTATTTATGACTTTTTGGGGTTGACCATTAATAGTAATTTGTTACTGTGGCTTATAAACCATTTATGGAGTATTTTGTTATTTGAAAAAGGCACCTGTTTTGGTGTGTTGGACATTTTAGAGGGAAAATGTATTTGGGGAGTTTCTGCGAGCCAAAATACAGGTGTGTGTTTGTCTGTAAACAAAGCCTCAGGCTGGCCCAGGGATTGGAGAGACTTTCCTGTAAACTGGATGATTCCTGTCTCACACTCACAGGGTCACAGACCCTGTGAGTGTCCTTGAGAACAGCAAACTGACCACCAGAGCAGTTTGCCACACACAATGTCCATTTCAAAAAGCATTCTAAGAATTCCACTTCCTGTTTACCGTCTTTCTAAGGAGAACATATCCTAATCTTTAACAGACGAGTTAAGGTCCATGGCTTAGTCCCCTTAAAGAGTCGATCCGATGCAATTTGCCTGTGACTCTGCGTCTTAATTAGTCGTCCCGGCTCCTGTTTAATTATGAACCACAGCAAAATGTTAATTTGCCGGGCTCCGGTGGCAAAATCATCAAACATTCAGTGGCCATTATGAAAAGATCAGCTTGACTCAGACACAAAAATCTTTACTCCTATTTTAATTACACACCTCTGTCTGTGATCTGGCCCACGCTGACACCTCAGGGATCTCGGAGTAATATTGTCTACAGGAGCCACCACAGGGTATAAGGCAAGGGGCCCCTGGTAAGAATGTGGGTGAAAAGTGTCATTTTGAAGCTATTACACTGCAAAATCTATATTTTTATAAAATGCTCTACTGTATAGACACTTAATTTGGCATAGTGCCTCCTAAACCAAACGCCTCATAATTTAAAAAAAAGTATTTTTTAGTAGCTTTTGTCATGTCCTCTACACAAAAACAATGATTGCATGTTTTTAGTCTTTATGTAATGTTGTTTTATTTGCTTTTTTTTTGCCATATATACACACAGTTTTGTCAATATTAAAATGAGCAATAAAGTTAAAGATGTCCTCTACGGTCAAGCAATATGTGTGTGTGCAGTTTGAGAATAGGTCACAGTACAGCACGTTAATAATATGTGACCTCTTGAATCATGTGTAGGTTGATTATGAAAGGACAAAAATAAATCACTCTTCACTTGGGGTACTTTGCCTTGACGTGTGTGTGTGTGTGTGTGTGTGTGTGTGTGTGTGTGTGTGTGTGTGTGTGTGTGTGTGTGTGTGTGTGTGTGTGTGTGTGTGTGTGTGTGTGTGTGTGTGTCTTGGTCATCTGTGCGTGTGTGTGTGTGTGGGGGGGCATTGTCAACTTAATCAGGTCTCAGCTGGACAGACTGTAAATACAGTATCCCTTCCTCCTGATCCCTGACTTCCCCCCCCACCACCACCAGCCCCCCTGCAGGCACATCCCTAATTTGGGCCCACCTCTGTCATGTGTCACAAGGCGCCCAACCCCTCCAGCCCAACACACACACACACACACACACACACATACACATGCACCCTGCTGAGATGAAGAAAGAGGGGAAACAGGGGAGACAGAGAAGACGGGGTGGAAGATTGAGGATGGGTGGGAGTGGGGAGAGGAGGGGAGGGAGAGACAGACCCACGGTGTGCCAGCTGGTGTCGTGCCCCCGAGTCGTGACTCATACTTTACCATCTGTCTCACCGAGCGCACACACACAAATACACACACTCTCGCCGTGACACACGCACACACACACACACACACACACACACCCCTGCACGCCTCCTGAGCCATTCATTAATCTCTCATGTGTTTGTTAGCGTGCACACCCTCGCGTAAGCAGAACAGTGATACGCACGCACAGATACACATGCAGGTGTGACAGTAAGACAGATGACTGGTGGCTCATCACTGTAACTCCCCCTCTTGGCCAAACACTGATTCATCTAGACATCTTAGACAGTTGCCTCGGTCTCAGTGGAAGGAGCCAATCTGAAAGTGGTGTCAAAATAAAATTCAACAGTTGCAGAACTCTTAAAGGGAGTCTGAGTCTGACTGAGTGCTTTGTGGATTATTTTATTTGAATAATGATTACCAAATTACTTGTAAGGAGTATTAACAAATGTCAATTTAAGCCTCATTTTGCAATTTGGTTGGCCTGATGTACAGTAGTTTTTCATTTTGGCATTGACAACCAGACTTTCTGCGCTTATTTTCAGTTCCAACACATTTCCTGGCCTCTATCAGAAAATTCGGAAGAACATTCAGAAAATATAGCAATTTGAGAGCAATTGTGTAGTGTCTTGTTTCTCTTTTTTTCTCTAAAACAAGTCTCCATCTCAAATATTTCTTAACACACTATTCACCAGAACATGCAGCTCCCAATTACCCTAAAAGAAAGCAACACTTTCCTTTTGAAAAGAACTCCTCTGGGGAATAGAGCTGTGGTATTAGTTCAGCAAGCATGCAACAGAAATGCTGTTGATCTAGAAGGAGTGATAGGAAAAAATAGGTCTCCTATAATGGCTGCCTCTTTATGTAAGCATGCATGGAGTACTCAAAACACCTGCTTAAAGCATCATTTTTGTCAGTTAGTGGCAATCAGGTTGAGATATTCAACCATTTTTTAAAAGCCTTGTGAAAACAAATAGGCATATGCACTTCCAGAGCAATTTAATTTTTTAAAACTGCAGCTTTGCCCAAGCAATTCTACAAGCCTGATTTCAGATGAGAGGCTTCGATTCATCTAATTTAGCTAACATTTTACAGCACATGTTTGGCGTGCTGTTTTTTTTTTGTTTTTTTTTCTCTCCCCGCCTCCTCCATACTGTTTCAACAGATCCATCTGCGGGCTCTCTAGTTATTCATGGCACAGCTGAAGTCATTAGGAGTGCTGCTGAAAATGCTGATTATGAATTAGTTACACATATACTAATTGCGTGTGCATTAGTGGATCAGCGCTCACTAGCTAACAGCAACATTTAGCTCAAACGACAAAACAAACTTCTTCCCCCCCTGCATTGGTAACAACCTAACAAGCTGTTCTCTGTTTCCCTCGCTTTGGTTGCAGGTGTTTCTCGCGGTCGGATCACTTGGCGCTACACATGAAGAGGCACATCTGAGGAATTTGAGAGAGGTCAGCGGGAGTGGAAGAGAGGCGAAGGGGATGGAGGCGGAGTGGAAGAAGGAGAGGGAGCATCATCTGCAGAAAAATAACACCATGGTTGTTAGAGAGAGACAGTGGGATGGACTCCCGAAAACACCAGATTTGGCCATTCTCTACTGGAGGGTGAGGCATCGCACAGGGACGCTGACTACAGACAGAAACACAGACCAGCAGACAAATGGATCCTAATTGGCTCTGTCAATCTGTGCTCAACCAGTTGGTCCATGATTCCACGGTGACACGTCGTCAACTCACAAATGTCTCCCAATGTTGTCGCATGGACGATACAGACGCTCCATCCCACCCTTCGTATGTGTCTCAGAGGGGATGTCACACGATGAATGGTGGACCACGTGCCTGTAGTTGGCAGCTCTTTGTTGTAGTCGTCCTTGCAGTCTTTGCAATCGTCCCTCGGTGAAAAGCTTCCAAAATGTCAACCCTGTTCATGCAGCAGTGCGCCACGTACCAGCGAGCTCACCAGTGCCAAACTGGACCAGTTGTACAGTAATTTCAGTGCGCTAACAGCAGAACTGCTGTTTGTATATTCAAGATTTTCTCTTCTGAGAATGAACCTTGAACTGAGGAGAACAGTTATTTTCCAGCAGTAGCCAAACAGTGTCATCTCACAGGGTAAGCAATCAAGAAAGCTTGCTTTCTCTCCTTCAAACCTGCCACAGCCTTTACAAATCGCCAAAGGGTTTATTATCTTATATATAGGACAGATAATAATTTTTTCATCTGACCTCTGTCACATCTGCCAACTGGATCCATTTATAAATCCTTCCGGTTCGATGGAGTCGGAGCACTTGTTTGAACGGAGCGTTAGATTGGATTTCTCAAAGACTTGAGGATGGGAGTGTGTTGCACTGATGTGCTGTGAAGACCGATTGAGGTCATCCAGAGGACTGGCTTGCTTTATCATCCATTGAGGGTTACTTCTGGATGAGGCTAACTAATCTACTCTGGGAAAGACTGTCCATCTCCTGGAATGGCAACTGAAAGCGAGTGTCTCGAGAGATGCTTGATGGCTCCTAAGAGTGTTTTTTTTTCCTCACCAGGATTTTGGCTCTTATGAGTTGTTGTCAGGAACTGTTGCACAATTGACTCTTTGCAAACGTTTTGTAAAAAAAAAAAAAAAAAAATGCCCCAATGTCTTGAACTGGGAGACAATTCGGGACTCACCAAACGCTGGCTTCCACATGCCGTCGAAGCCACATGCACAAGTCGAAGCAGCTAGCTGACTGCATTAGCACACCGAAAGCAAACAAAATCACTATGTATGATAATGGCTATATTGTTGCATAGAAAATATTCTCCTATTTGTTCTAAACAGACAATTGAAAAGACCATTTTGAAGAACACAGTGGAAATGGATGCAGTCAAACAAAGTGTCTACTGTAGATGCCTGAAATGATCTCTTTGGCCTTTGAGAGTGATGGGCACCTAACTAGCCACAGGAGGGGGTTTGTCCTGTTCACATCACCCATACAGAACTCCTCTAATTCAGCAGACTTCATTTCAGAGAAAAGCAGCATTCAACAGCTCTCCTAATCGGGCCCTATGCATATCCAAGAACATTCCTGCTGACTTCCTGACCATGTATGTATGTCTGGATTCAGACTGCTGGACACGGAGTAACTTGTAGGAAGACAACACTTCAATCAATTGGGTGGCTCTTCTCAGAGCAAATCAATATGAATGTATCTGTTGTGAGTCTGTACATGTTGCTAGGCCCATGAAAACACTTGGTTGGTAAGATCATACCAGACACCATTTGTGTTCATACGGTAGTTTTCTCTTTTTCGCATTAGAAATGAATGGTTGGACTTGGAATAACTAGCTAGCCAAGGCTGGTAGCTTTTGACATTTTACTGGTCGTACCGGACCAGCAGTGGGTCACAAGTGCAGATTTTCAGTGGGTGGCTGGAATGGGTTAGGGGAGGAACAGATCTGCTCAGTCAGCGAGTGATAACTGCCCCATCAGCTCACGAAACTGCAGTGGAGTGAAACCCACACACACAAAACACATACACACAGTCCAACAAAATTGGAATTAGCATTTGTCCTTGGTGATCTGACTGCTGTCTGACAGAACAAAGACGCATAAAATCTATCTTTTTGGGTTTTTTTAATCCACAGATAAAAATGGATTTTAGATGATCATCAAGCGCACAACAAATGAGGCAGCTTGGACAAAAGTAGATTGTCGGGAGTCTTGTCTATGTCAAGGTGTTTATTCTTTATTTTACAAGACTTTTAATACTTTGAGGCAGCGTGAGGTAAACAGCAGTCTGCTTTTTGGCAGGGGAGGCAGCACATTGATTTCACTCCCTATATCAGAGGCACATTTCAATTTTGGGTGCGAACACAGCCCAGCTCAATCACATCTAGACAAGATCTGTCTGCGGCTCTCTCGAAGTAGATGCTCCTGCTTCACATAAATATTGAACTAACGGTACAAACAAGCCAGGCTCAATATTATATTTAACATCTAGGTGACAGCCTTCATTTGCAAAGAGAGAAGGGAGTGACCACAATAGAAACCGAGTATAGTCATTGGTCATCCTGGTTGCAGCTACATCATCAATGCTACCATTCTTTGTGATTGCTGGCAAAAAGTCATGAATACTGATTGAAAAATGTTGATTTGGTTTGTAGATGATGTAAAAAATATCCAGTTGAGATGGGAATGTCCGAGTAGGTTAGCAGGCTTGTGGTTTTCCTGCTCAGCCGGAAGATAAAATGAAGAACAGCAGTTTAACCAATGGGTTAAAATTGTATCATCAATGGCAGCTCTACTTGTGTGTTTCAGTATTTCGACAGGACACCCTCCTGTTGAACTGAATGGTTGCGAATGTGTGGGAATGTGCAGCTCTGGAGTGTTTATGTTTATGACAGCTGAGGATTTTGGACTGACACACTGAATGTGTTGTTCTTCATGTTTGTGGGACTTTAAGGAGCCAAGACCCGGAAATATTCAAATCACGGGACAATTTCACAAATTCTCAAGCTCAAAGACTGGGATTTCAAATGTGAATGTGTTTTCTGGAAAGGTTGTTTCATGTTGTCTCGGAGGACGCGGTTCAGTTCTGTGTCATCTTAATGAATGATTGTCAATTCTGCTGTGCCTGTGTGTTCTTCGTCTGTTTGTATGTGCACTCTGAATTTTTTGGGGAAAAAAATCACTTGCTTATCTGATGTTTTCTGTCTTGCTTGTACACTACACTTTCACACAACAACCCTGGGTGATGAAACACTGATCACAAAGTCTGTATAGTAGCTGTTTTTTTAGCACAAATGTACACACTCATGCATACATGCTACATCGATTCGCACACAAACTACATGCATGCACTCCCTGAACACACAGAGTCATACAAAAACATACACACATACATGCACAAGCACATCCCGAATCACACGCAAACACCTAAACGTACTCACGAATACACACTCTCTCTCTCTCTCGCTCTCTCTCCGTTCTCCTTGTGTGTGTTTTCACCGTTTTTCAAGCCACCTTGTGAGAGTCAGAGATCCAGGTGCAGCTTTTTGCTCTCAGCAGAGGGAGGAAACACGCATTACTATGTGTGACACCACCTCTGTTTCCACTAGGTCTGAATTTCAAATCAAACGAAGCCCCTTTTTCTACCAGCATTCCCTCATCGACACCCCCCCTCCCCCCTCCTCCCTCTTCCATTTTCTCAGATATGATCCCTTTCAACTTCTCTCCTCTGTCCGACTCCCTCTTCCCCTCCAAATCCCTTCCTCGCTCCCCTCCTCCACCATTTTTCCTCCGTTGTCTTTCTCCTTTTCTTTTGCTGTACAAAGTGTTTCAAATTTATCATTTGTATATTATGATGTATGGGTACGATAATGTTCTTTATTATGGAAAAATGAGAAAGATTTATTTTTGTTACCGGTTTGTTTTTCATAATTCCTTTTTTAAATTGGTATTGTAATATCTCTATGCAAGGAATTGTTCGGTGAATCGTTTTTATTTAAGAATGTAATTATGTGTAATAAATGGTAGAAGCAGTTTGGCATGGAGTATTCACGGTCCTTGGCTCGTCTCTTAATGGCGGTTTCATCCTGCAACAATATGCACCTAATCGTCCATCTTCTCACAGAATATTTTGTGATTTCTTATCAAGTCCCAATCACAGAGCCATTCAGTTTGCCAACAATGAGCACCCAGAGTACATTCACATAGCCTTTTGCTTTCATTCCCACTGACCAGACAACTTTAAAAGGACTGGCTGAGATAGGTTTTGCTGCATTTTCAGAGTTAAATCTGCAAACCAACTGGGTTTAAAGTGGGCAGGGACATTTAATTACACCCTCCTTCTGATATTTGCAGCAACCCACCCCTGTATGAATGAAAAAAAGCCTCTGATTTATCGTTCCTTTTGATCAAACGCAGGAAATGGGCCAGAATGCCTTCACTTTGCCTGAATGCACTCCCTCGTTGTCTCCCTCTGAGGGAGCTACGGCATGTTAATTACATCTGTTACCAACTAAGGTGATGACTTATCCGCTATTCCTGCCTTTTGACCATGACTAGCTGATAAAAGGGTAATCGAATAACTAATGGCTAATTAGGGAGTAATTACTCCCTGGTAAATGGCTCTATGCAGCGTATTAATTCTCCTTGGGTCTGGCAGTGAGAAACTCCCATAAGGTTTTTTTGTTTCATTTAATGCTCCCTAATTGAAATGGGCACCCTCATCAAGAAGCTTACATGTATCTGTCGAACTTAATGTTCTTTTATCTGTAATTACAGACAGCCCCACATTATCTACCTAGCTACCCCTACCACTTCAATCCCTCAGACACATTATGAAATTAGAAACGATGGAGTCATTTTTTTTTTTCAATAAAGGTCACACGTCCCATGAGCGCTTTCCGATTGTTGTTTCCATTCCATGTGAGGGAAATGAGGTTGCATGTGAGTTCACAGCAGAACGAAATGACCTTAATGTGTTTCAGCAACACATCTTCATAAAGGTTAACACCCATATTCGCAAATGCATGTATGTCTGCAGGGAATCTTTTTTTTTTTAAGTAAATTGGAGTTAGTCTGCTGCAGTCCCAATAAGACTTAGAGTCTACAGCCATGCTAGCTGCAGTGAAATGCTGTACGTAGGATTGGTGGAGCTAAATGCTAATGCTAGGACCGCACAGTTAAGGATTGAAAAATAAAATGTAGCCACACGCACGTTCCCCACTTTTCCTTTTTTGGCTAATAGCACTTGACAGCAGCTGGTGAATATGATAGAATCGATGCACAGACACACTGAGGAAAGAGGTGAATTTGTTACTCGGCTAATTACACCGGGGATCCCAAGCAGAATAATCTGAATAATAGAAAAAGCTGAGTTGATAAACACGGCTGTTGAATGCTTGGTTACATGTGCTCAGTCACCCTGTCACCCTCTGTTGTTTCCATTAATCTGCATCAAATAATAGCATTTATGTAAATCGTGTAGGACAATAGGATTAAACATCCCGTGATATTGTCTTGTTATGTTATTCTAAACATGCATGTATATATTTATACACAAATTATATATATATATATATATATATATATATATATATATATATATATATATATTTTTTTTTTTTTTGGAGTCTTGAATTCAATTTAAAAGCAACAAATGAAGGTCCTGACAGCTAACCATTTCTCCAATGGAAATCAAACTTTGAACATTTAACACAAAAATGAAACCCCAGGGCAGGACTTTTCAAATATACTGTCTCATTGTTCGGCATCCTGCTGGCTTATCAGCTTGCCCTTGAATCATCTACTCTCTCTGCTCAGCTATTCACCGCAGCAACACCTGAGCACATTTCAGAAAATGTTGTCTTTTGTTTTATGTACAATGATTCAGCCATTCCTCACGCCATTGAAGTGGGGTATAAATGGTGTGACGGCGCTGCATTAAAGAAATTGTAATGAAAGAAAACCAGATTCTTCAGGAAAGGCAGTGATTCACTTAACCAGCAAACATAAGTCTCCTTTTTTTTTCATGTGGTTGTGCAACAGAAGATTTCACCAGGGGAGCTGCCAATGCCTGTGGGTGTCTTGTAGGCGTTTGGCAGCCACATAGTGACGGTATTGTCACATCTGGCAATGTGGAGATGCCAGCATACTGAGAAGCAGAGCTACAAGTTTAAAGCCTCCCTACACAACATCTTATTCCATGCTTAGCCTGTCAGCACACTCCGTCACTAACTCGGGTGATACGTCCTTACTTTACGCAAAACTACTTAGCAACTATAATCTGCATAAAGACAAGCTTCAATCTGAAACGCCTCGAAATGTCCTGTTTCAATACGCAGAGTCAAGTTCATCTGAGGCTTGTCCTGCGGAGGGTTGTGAACCATGGATTCTTTGGTTCCATGCCATGAGCAGCCAAGTGCTTAGGTATTTCCAATTATAGGGAATATGTCAAGGTGGCCCTCTGTAATTAAAGCCTAATCATGCTGGTGGATTCAGAGAAGCATCCTCATCAAGCTTTCATTAGTCTCCCTCCTTGTGATGCCCAGCAGCAACCCAGCCCCCTTTAGGAATGCTCAGATAGCCTGTACCCAAACCAAACCAAATCCAATGAGAGTAAGAATATCCTATTCAAATTCTAACTAACAGCAAAAAAAGTAAAGAAAATAAATATCTCTATTTATTGTTGAGTCCTAGAAGCTAATTTTAAAAAAAAATGGGTCAGTAGAAAAGGAAAGAAAAATTACACTTGATTTGAGAAAATTCAGAAAACCGGTTCTTTCTCCATTTGTTTTAAGAAAACAAGACTTTTAGTACTCATTAACGATCTCTTATGATACATATCATTTTACAAGAGAAGAACAGAATAGCACACTGTGGCTACTACAGTGTGTTTATCTCCTTGAAGGAACATTTTCTGAGCTAAATTTGGATCCAAACTGCAGTATAGCTGTGAACTCAATTCATGAGTTGCCACTCGTTGCCACAGATCCTGAAGAATAAAAAGTGCTTTCCCATTCCAACTGGGATGATGTATCTGTTCTTGTCCCCCCCCCTCCCCCTCCCCCCCTCTGGCTCCCGAATGCTCTCACACTTCAGAGATAGATGGTGACTGAAACTACAGATCTTGTGTTAGGGGAGAGAGCGAGCAGCTGGATAGGCTGGTGGTCTTGTGCTCTGACAAAGATCAACCAGAGCACCGTGTGGGAGCACCTGGCTCTCCTATATCCTGCCTGTTTGACAGACAGCACAGACACCTGGAAGCCCAGTGAGAGAGTGCAGTGTAAGAGCCACTGCTGCTCTACAGGGCCATGCATTATGCAGAAAGCTCTCTCCCTTTCTCTCTCCGTCTCTCTTTCTCTCCCCCTCTGCCCCCTGCTCTGCGGTAAAAATAGATCAACAGACCTGAGCGTTCAGCTTTTCTTTTCTTTTTTTTATGCTTCTCACTTTCACTTGGATCTCACCAGGTGCAGCGGTTGTTGGCTCCCGCCTCGCATTTCTTTGTCTGGATATCTGTGTAACTGTGTGCGAGTTTGTACACGTGTGTTTGCACACACACTTTCGAGAGTGTGTGCATATGCTTGTGTGCTGAAGCATGTGTGCAGGTCAACCAGGGTAAGACTCAGTTTGTTGCAGTACTCGGATTTTAATAAAAGTCAGATTTTAGTCTCGCAGTGGCGTTTCCTGTTATTGGTGGGAGTGAGAATATGAAATTTTATAACAAAAACTAAACTAACTTAGTATTCTTCTGCGGTTTGGGGCTGTTAGGGTCTCTTAGTTCTAATGAAAGAGCTTGACTGGCCTGCTCAGAGCGCTAACGTTACACCTTTATGAGGAACTGGAACGCTGACTGCGAGCCAGACCTTAACGCTCAACGTCCTAGCCCGAGCTCACTGATGCTTTTGTGTCTGAATGGGAGCAAATCCCTGCAGCTATGTTCCAAAATCTTGTGGGAAATCCTCGCAGACGGGTCGAGGCTCTTAAAGAACTACGTTAATGCTCATGATTTTAAAATGAAAAGTTCAATAACCACATTTTTTAAGTGCATATAGAGTTTGGCCCCACCTTGCACCTGCTTTAGCATTATCTCTTTAACCGTCTAAATATCCAGAAGATAATCAGCCAAATCCAAAATATGTAGACCAAATCCGAAGACGTATTGTGTATAATTGCATGGATATGTATGCGTCAGCATACTGCATGCACGTATGTGTAAAGGTCCCCTGTTGCAGAGTGCAAAGGCTCCCTGAAGACCATTGATCCGTGTCTATGACCACGGAGGGCTCCGACTCCTCCCTGATTGCCATTCCACTGTTAATTAAACAGTCCTGCTTAACGAGTTCACGTTGATAACAAGGTTGGAAGGAAAGGTCACCCTATCACGCTCACTTCAACTGGACACCGTCAATAACAAGCCTGCCTGGGAGGACAGGTACACACACACACACACACACACACACACACACTCACACACACTGGCAGATGAATCAGAATGTGCTAGTGCAGAATTGACTTATTTTGTGCTGGTCAGTCTTACATATAGCTTTCAGAATTTCATTTGTTTGAAGCACCGCTCTTGAGAGAGCAATAGCATTCTATTCAGTTGTCTTTTTTTGCCATAAAGTTACAAGTTTCCTGTGTTTCCTCCTTGGTTTTTATGCTTTTGGAATTGTAATCCTTTGAAATAGCATTGTGACCTTCATGGTACCCTATAATTGTCCACATACATTACCCACAACTAAGCATACATTAAGTTATTAAAATCCACTTGAATCTATCCTGGAAGACGATTAAGAAAACATGGACATACATTCAACACAAGTTGAATTGCACCAACAACAAAGCAATTTAAAGTGCTTTACATTGGGCATAAGAAGCAATAAGAAAAGAAAAAACAAGGAAAGAGACAAAAAATGAAAAATAAAAAGGGTATGTAGAATATCAAGGCAGCAGGAGGATTCCAGGTGTTGCACAATTTCTTCCATGGTTTCATGCTTGATAGGATCAAATTGTGTCATCCTAATTGAATTGGTTTAAGTACACACTATACCTGATATGGAGGAACCGGCAGCTTAGATAAAAATTTCAAGGGCTACTGACACAGGAGGGTCTGTCAGCCTGTCAACTAAAGCAAATAACAACTGTGCATTGTTATTGTTTTTGGCAACGATGAAAGAGAAGAAGGACTGCCTCCCTGATATTTAATATTGCTTAATGCAGTGAGTTGAAAGCATTCTCTGTCAGTTTAAAGTTTCTCTCTGAAAACACACTGTGGCTGAAGAGGAATGGATATCAAATTTGATCAGTTTGCAGAATTGGTTGAGTGCATCCTGTTTCCTAACAGATTTACCAGATATGATGATTAAATAGAGTGCATCCTTCTTTTTCTATGAAGACAAGGAATACAGGATGCTACCAGCACACAAGTCCTGGTTTGTCTCCAGCGGCAGTTTTTAGTTTCCAACAAGCACATGAATGCATCAAAAAGGATGATATCAGCTATTTAATAACAGGCAATGCATGCATATTGGCAAACTCATGTAAGCCTACTGTTACGTTCTTTTTTTCTTGGCAGTAAAGATTTGGAACAGTCCAGAAATACATTTTGGTTGAATATCTTTTTCTAATTTGCTCTTCTTTTTTTTATACGGACCTGTGCATGAGAAGAAAGTGCGTCTGCTGTATTTTTCAAGCAAGCCTGTAAATGTCCAGAGACAAACCCCGAGCCAGACACGCAAACACCCAACCTATATATACTATCTGGCCTTCTCATCATTTATCTTACAGCAGCAGAATCAGGATAGATTGGTTCAATTAGACTGGCCTTTAATGTAATCTGTTTAATCCATTTCTATCATCAAAGCCAATACCTACCTCTCCCCTTGGAGAGAGGGATTAATCTCAGAGCGAGCATCTCGACTATAAAAACCAGCCTAGGAGTCGCTCAGATCTCCTCCATATTTGTTCTTTACAACAGGCTGTGGAGAGTGTCTGAAGTGAAGTTTTAATGGGTAAAGATTTAAGATCTTCATATCCTACCAGCGACTGCAAACGCTGTTTGGCACAATGCACAGTGCCACAATAAAAAGACAGGGAGGATTTGCCTCTTTCTTTCCCTTTCTCTTCAAAGATTGCCAAGTTGATTTCATAACGGTTAAAAAAAACAAAAAAAAAACAAACAGGATTGTGTTGCAACAGCTATTCGTAATTCCTTCACTGAGCTTGTATGAACTATCTACTGATTCCAAGCCAGTAGCTTTATAAAATTTCAAATTCCATTTGTGGATTTCATCCAACAGCTGCAATCTGCTTTTACCTGCTGAGATTTCTGCAGGGAAGTGGGATTTTATTCTCAATACCCATCTATCCATCCCCCTACCCTGCATGTCTCTGCACTCACACTGTCAGAGGAAAGAAGGATGCACAGGTATTTACTACAGTGTGTCTACGTTAGGCTGAAATGCATCTTAGGGATATATGCTATATACACTCTTACATGTTTTATCCCCTTTTCCACTATTCCTGTTACATACAAATTATGCTTCAACCAATTTGGAAACCGCCAAATCAAGATTTTCCCCTGCACCCATCCCAGTGTAAATGCAACATTTCCAATATTTTTTTTCTCCTTGTGTGGATTACCTGTGTGATTGCCTTTCAGGAGAATTCCCAATGCAGTATTAGCAACACTGCTCGTCACAGTCGATTGAAGCACTCCCATAGCTCTTTTTACTGTGTTCGGGAATGCCGGCAGATATTAAAGCAATACATGAGGCAGCTTGTCTGAGTCCACTGACTTTGTGCTTTTAATGGCTTCTGTGAAAATGTGTAAGGACACTCACTGTAATAAGGCTTGGTCGTAAAAAAAAGACTCGGTGATAAAACGGTTACATCTGGGTTGCCACATGTACGTGGATGACAACATTGTCCTCTAAAGTGTGTTCATCGTGCTTCAGCTGCACACACAGCAGTGGTGGGACTGGAGTGCAACTGACAGTTTTGATCAAAGCTGATTGATTGGACGACACAAGGCAGGGCTGCGCATAGCAACATGCTGGGGTTAAGGGTTGGGTCTCCCGAGGTGTCTGAGAACACCCTGCACCCTCCCCAACCCCCCTTTGTTACCATAAGCCCTATTGCAAACCACATCTGACAATCAATATTGATCAGGTGAAAGGGAAGGATCAATACTTGGTGAATGGGCAGAAAATACAGGGCAAGGGGATCCCAACTTAAATAATTTATATTATACTTGGAACTAAATGCTCATACAAACAGACACGTTTCCGGTTTTTAATTATTGGCACCGTTCTTGTATATTAAGTGTATTTGATCAGATTTTTAACCACACATATTTTTTCTCTAGATACTCTCTTTTAGAAAGAAACTTTATTATTAGAAAGAAAAATAACTTCATCATTCGTCTCATACAATCGTACAGTACAATGTAGTGAAAGTCAATCTCGGTTAACCCATCCTAAGCATTAGGAGCAGTGGACAGACACATACAGCGACCAAATCATTTAGCCCATGTCTAATTTAAAAGTATGTCAAAGAAATAATGCTTTTGGAGATTAAATAAGGGAATCATTGATGATCTCAGTGCAACATATCTTTTGATGAGGAATTGCAACTAACATGTGACTCCCAAGCACTAGACAGTGCTCAGCAGCTCTTTCCTTTTAAGCATAGAGCATCATACTCTATATGTGCATTTACTGCCACCTGCTGCTATTTGCAAGCAAGTGCATGTGCATGCCCTTCCAGTAGAGAAAAACGGAATAAATTGCCCCTCACAGAAGTGAAAAAAGTCTCGACTGGGTGCCCTTCTCGACTGGGTGCACAACTTGTGCACCAGAGTACAGAAAGTTTTCTAGCATGTAGGGTGGCCTATATTGTACTGCATCATGTTATCCACTGGAAAGGCGCCTTTATGGGCACTGCATCACATTTTCTCCATATAAGGGGACCCTAGAAGGGCACCCAGTCAAGACTTTTTTCACTTCTGTGAGGGGCAATTTATTCCGTTTTCTCTACTGGAAGGGCATGCACATGCACTTGCTTGCAAATAGCAGCAGGTGGCAGTAAATGCACATATAGAGTATAATGATCTGCGCTTAAAAGGAAAGAGCAGCTGAGTGTCTAGTGCTTGGGAGTCACATGTTAGTTGCAATTCCTCATCAAAAGATATGTTGCACTGAGATCATCAATGCATTCCCTTATTTAATCTCCAAAAGCATTATTTCTTTGACATACTTTTATATTAGACATGGGCTAAATGATTTGGTCGCTGTATGTGGCTGTCCACTGCTCCTAATGCTTAGTATGATTAAAAAATCAAATATCTTTATATAAAAACAAAATATGCTTGTTTTTAAAAGGATATAGATCCAACTTTTTACTTCATCATAAGAGGAGTAACAGCAATAGATTTGTATACACTTGGCTTTCCAGGTTTGTGTCACTTTCTGTTGGTTTCCAACCTGGGGGTCGGGATCTGGAGGATTCAGCCACTCAGAGGAGTGATCAAGGTTTGTGTGCCAGCCAATAGAAATACTTCACAACCACCGTAACTTCTGTATCAGGAGAAGACACCTTCATGGCAGACATCAACCTGTGATTAAAGGCAAGAACAGACAGAGTGGTTTAATACGATGTAAAATGATTAATGGTTGGACTACTGGCTACATAAAGCCAAAATGGCATAATCCAAAATACAAAGTGTAAGTAAAACCTCAAATGATTCTCTGTCCTCCCTACAAGACAGAATGGGTCAACTCTTTTCAGACACAAAGAGCAGAACTGTGTGTAAATCTAATCTAAAACAATCGAGTAAATAAATACAATGTCATACTTTTTTGATCTATGTAAAAGTTGTGGTTCAGTGCTTCCTCTCCATATATTTTGTGTGCTGGGCTACTCTGTCTTGTAAGTGGCAGGGGAATTAATAATATATGTCTATATTATCATTGCAGTAAAAGCCTTCAACAGTTCTGCTTAGTCAATCGATCTTTGGCTTTTCTGATTAATGTCCAGGACTGTGACAGTATTCAATGCAGTTTTTTGATAATGATAAATGAATTTAGAGACATTGAGAGATCAACGTTCAGTGTCAGGCGAGTGAAGATGAGAGCTAAGGGCCAGAAGTTAACCATTAGACTTATGGATGAGGTGTAGGTTAATATCTTACTTGTTCCTGATATCATTAGAAAGACGTTCAGCCTCAGCGGGGTCCTTTTGCAGCAGGGCCTGGTAGGCGGAGAAGGTCTCCACCATGCCGATGTATCCGCTCAGTGGCAAGATCCTTTTTACCCTCAGACACTCATTCCTGGACACAAAAGAAGGAACGATCTGGGAAATCTAGGCCGTAAAACTAATCAAAAACACTCTCCTCTCGCTTGACTATAATCTGAGATGCCCTCGAGCAACACATTTGACCCCCAACTGCTCAAGTTTAAACTGCTCTGTGCCAGTTAACTCCCAGACGTCAGAGTGTACATATGTCTGATTCTCACTTTTTCCACCATGCCATAGCTGTCAATATGAAGGAATTCATAGCATTTACGCTCCTAGTTTTATGAGGAATACATTTAGAACTGTATGTTAGTAAAGTCTCACCACTCTTTGTCCGGGTAACAGCAGGAGTCAAACAAGTCTGAGTAGATCTTCATAGAGCTCGTTCCTATATAGGGATTTCGGAACGGACGCAGAGCAGCATAATACTAATCAAAAAAAAGAATAAAAACACATTTTTATTACCAACTAAATAACTTCTAACAAATGACTACTGACGACATGAGGTTAGGCATTAAATGGTATTTGACATATTAATAATTCACAAGAAAAGGCTACGGAATAACTGGTTTAACTCAGGCTATGGTTATAAACGACTATGCACTATGTTCCATTGGTATAACATTGTTTTGTGTCTGTCCCACATTAGCACATATGGACATTTCCTTATCTTATTTCTCAGGGGCATTTTCTTGTCTCCTAAAAAACATGTTTACCATAAATAATAAATTCCAGGAATTAAACCGGGCTATTTTGCAGGTTTTAAACCAGCCCTGTGTCATCTTTGTGTTGGCAGTGTCTTCAGATGAATGGCTTTCTGCCAGTGCACTCAGGAGCGGAGATGCAGAGGTTTGACCTCCGTGACACGTTATACGTCAGCCAGCGGATCTCGGAAGCATTCTGCTGCTCTGGTCCACGCACTAGTGCCATGGAGAGAAGCCAAACACTGCCCACAATGCCTTGACATAGAGCTGGATTTAAATTAACAAAATATTACTTTAAGTTTTTAGATTTTGAAAGAACCTCTTCACAGATGTAATTTAGTGCTGTGTTGGAGACGCCCCCATACTCCAGCTGAAAGTCCATGGTGTAGCTCACGAGAGCCAGGCAGCCTCCAGGCCTCAGCACCCTGTCAGCTTCCAGGAGGAACCGCTTGCGGTCGAACCAGTGAGCCGCCACAATTGCCGTCACAAGGTCCACCTCACCAGAAGCAAACGGTAGCTCTTCTGCTGGACACTCCCTATAAATAGAAACAGTTTCGTGTCACCCTGGATATATTTTGCACTATCCTTGTAGTTAAACAAAAAAGGTGTTTTACGAAGGCGCCCACCTTCCCTCCACCTCACCTGTATGATACATTTGGAGGGCTCCTATTGGCCAAAGCCATCTCCAGCTGGGCAGGGCTGACGTCTGTTCCAACAACCCTGGTGAAGTACGGAGCCAATAGGATCGTCCCTTGCCCCGAACCGCAGCCCACATCCACTGCTAGATTGAACAGGCTTGATGTCTTAAATGCATTAAGTTAAACCTTATGATTAAAAACCTGTTAGTTTGCTTCTGAATTTATAAAAAAAACATGTAAGTTTAATGAGTCAGACTACTGCGGCTCTTCTATCATAACATTCATCTCAGGAAAATTATCCTGAGTGGGACATAATACTGTGTAAGTCTCTCTAAAGAGGTATTAGAGGTATTATATGCTACATAAAACAGCATCAAAACTCATATAAGCATGTTGCGGCTTGTTAAAGTGCTGAAAACATTACCATACACACTTACCTTTTTCTCCATGTAGCTCATAATCCTGCTGATTAATTCATCAGGTGCTATTCTGTACTGCAGGTAAGCAGCTGCGTGATCTTTACCCTCAAAGACACGAACAGCCATGTTTCTGTGCACAGTGCTTGTGTCTGTCAAAGGGCCTGCTCAGACTATGGCTCTGCAATATGTGCTTGTCCTTATTTAACAACCGCGTTACACATTAACCGACCACCTTAACCAGAATTCAAAGTGCCCCGCCCTCCTGGACTGCTGCCAAAAAGCATGTCTACATGCAACAAAAAGCATCAATGGATTTTACACTTTTTTGATTTCAATTCATGACAAACGTACAGTATGTTCAGTTTGCAATACATTAATCAATGTCAATGTTTTCTTAAATATTACGAGTCGGTTAAATGTGAATGAATATACTTATTTGTAGGGCTGGGCAATATATCGATATTATATCGATATCGTGATATGAGACTAGATATTGTCTTAGATTTTGGATATCATGATATCGTATCGTATCGTATAAAAATAAGTGTTGTCTTTTTCAGACTGCATTACAGTAAAGTGATATCATTTTCTGAACTTACCAGACTGTTGTAACTGTTCTATTATTTGCCTTTACTCACTTAGTCATTATATCCACATTACTGATGATTATTTATCAAAAATCTCGTGTAAATATTTTGTGAAAGCACCAATACTCAACACTACAATATCGTTGCGGTATCGATATCGAGATATTTAGTAAAAATGTTCGTGATAGTTGATTTTCTCCATATCGCCCAGCCCTACTTATTTGTAAATGTATGCTTCTATGGAGGTGGAGGTTTGCAACTTTCTGTTGTGCTGTAAATGTTATGTAAAAAGTAAACATTTGACTCAGAGAGTCACTAAAAACACCTTCTTGAGTCCCGCAGATACTAGCCTGTAAAAATATTGTAGTCCAGGCTGTCGTATCATCATCGTTAGCCTACTGTCCCTACGAGTATTCATGGGACAGTCTGTCTCCGTCAGCTCGGTGCAAAACGTGCAAAAGTTTCTAACGGTAAAACAAGTAAAAAAGAAGAAAATCTAGCTGGATGTAAAACGCTGTTGTGTCCAATGCAAATAAGACAAACTTGTTATCTGTTTATCTGTTATCTGTTTATCTGTTTATTATGTTATCTGTTTAACCTGTGGTCTGTGTGCACATCTCCTGCTGGTGTTTGACATGCTGGCAGAGAAGAAACTGTCAGCAGTTTGTGCTGGAGCGGTCGACCACCCCCCCATACTGTCTGTGTGTGTGTGTGTGTGTGTGTGTGTGTGTGTGTGTGTGTGTGTGTGTGTGTGTGTGTGTGTGTGTGTGTGTGTGTGTGTGTGTGTGCGTGCAGTTTCTTATAGTTATGTCATTGTTTTGTGAGGACAAGTGTTTGAATTTCATCAGAGTTTGTGTTTGTTGAAAGTGCCCGGTTCTTTTTGTCTTGCTGGTGATTTAGAGGAATTTAGTTGTTCCTGCTGATGCAAACTACAGGAGGATGTTATTTACTGAAAAGATGAGGCAGATGGCAAACAGCCAGGGCATAACTATACATGACTCAATACACTTCTCTAAGCAGTAGGCTAATATGAACTGCTGTTACTGTTACTGTTTCAACAGCCTGCACCATACAGGCAATACAGATAGCCTATTTTGAGTTTCAATAAAGTGACTGATTTCATCTTAAATACCAACTGAACAACATAAATAACACAAGCATGACACACGCACGCGTGCACGCACGAACGCACGAACGCACGCACACGCAAACACACACACACACACACACACAGTATGGGGGCAAGGCCGCTTTAATGCACGGGCTTACCTGGGCTGAAGCCCAGGGGCCTCCAAAGTTCAGGGGCCTCCCATATTCACGTTAGTGATGAGCTGAAAAGGTCATAATAGGCGTTTTCCCACTGGATAGTACTTTTACTTTTTAGGGGAAAAGTACATCTCTAAGCAGTTCTAAGAACTACTCTCCCCCAAAATCTTTTAGGGTTAGGGTTAAATCTTTTTTCCCATTTGCATTCCCACCGGCCAAGTGGCCACAGGGACTGGTAGGAGGGGTAAGGGAGTGACGCAAGCACCACAACGGTCTTTATAACATCATCACTATACCTAGCGCCACATACAACAACAAAGCAGCATGATGGAGGAGAACATCAGAATGTTCCTGTTGTGCCTTGCTGAGATCCTCATAACGGAGTTTGAACAGCAGCGTTTAAAGACTAGGCTGGAGTCTCTCTCTCTCTCTCTCTCTCTCTCTCTCGCCGTGTGTGTGCATGCACGGCGGACCAGGCGCTTGTGGAGTTTAACGGCAAAAACGCAGTTAACCGCACGTTCCCGTTAATCTTATGCTGGACATGTGTTGTGATATTTAAACAAACAACGGCGAAATAAAAGCCTCTTACGAGACCGCGGTCTGAGAGTCCGCTAGTTTACAGCGGGGCATCTCAGGATGACAGGCCGACCAGCGAACAAGCGATCCCGGGCAGCCGCCAGTCCCTTCACTTTATGGAGCTCCGAAAACTTTGAAGCAAATTGTCAATTCAGCAACGATTTTCGGAAGACTGCCTATATTCGAAATCTAAATAGTTCATTTCTCGCCTAAAACGTTGTCAGAAGTGACTTTAATGATGAATAAGATGGTGAAAATTGCTAAAAATGTCCCGCTGTTGCTCTGTCTGCAAGTACAGACGGCGCACTGCAAGATCTGGGTTGGCAGTGTGCGTGACTTATAATTTAGACCAATCAAGTAGACCTAGGGAAAGGGAAAAGGGAAAAGACCCTGCTCTGAAGTAGGAGCTAAAAAAGTCCCGAAATACGGCCAGAGGAACTAAAAAATCCCCAAATTTGTCCGGTGGGAACACGACGAAAAAAGTGTTCTAGGAACGTTTTAGTTCTAAGAACTGCAAAAGTCCCTCCGGTGGGAAAACACCTATTGTTTTCTAACTTGTCAGGTTTTCTGTCAATCACTCTAATCGCAGGTTACATGGCTGCTGATTGATCCAAATTAGGAGTGACCCACGTGGCCCCATCACCTATGGCCCGTGAGCTCACCTGTCAGAATGTCTATAGTTAGTTTTGGGGTGTGTCCCTCTATGACTGAGTGATGTCTTCTGTACTGGTTTGCGCTTGAGAGAGCAACAATGGGATATTTTTAACAATTTTTCACCATCTTATTCATCATTAACGTCACTTCTGACAACGTTTTACGCAAGAAATGAACTGTTTAGATTTCGAATATAGGCAGTCTTCCGAAAATCGTTGCCAAATTGACAATTTGCTTCAAAGTTTTCGGAGTTGAGAAGCTCCATAAAGTGACGAACAGCCAGCTGGTGGCGGCCCAGGATCGCTTGCTCGCCGGTTGGCCTGTCATCCTGAAGGCCATTTTATGCTTGACGCACATTCGTGACATCAGAATGAAGTAATTTCCGGCCGGCGCGTCCGATTTTCAGCGCGCGAGCTGAGGGCGCGCACCAGAAAACAACCGGAAACAGAAAGCCTGAACGAGCTCCTGGGAAACCGGATGCCAGGACTCGCCGAGTGACTGCAAGTCTCTCTTGTAAACTTACTGGGTTAAGATGATTTCTTTTTTTGTGAATGAAAGGCTTGATCCCACCAAGTAGCTCATTGAATCAAATCGAAGCATTGACGGCACTGTTGCTGCCTGTTCTGCCATTGTTTATCTTTTTCTTCTTCTTCTAGTCCTTAGAAAGAAAAACATCAGTAGCCTTTGCTCCTTAGCGCCACCGCTGTTCAGGAGAAGACTGCAACTAGTGGCGCGACCACCACGCGCGAGTATAAATACTCACGGCAATCCCATGACGTCACGATTTCCGCACGCACTTTTGGAAACGCTAGTATAACTGAAGCTTGAGACGCCCCGCTGTAAGTTGCCGGTCTGTCAGACTGGTCTCGTAAATAAGAGGCTTTTATTTCGCCGTTGACGGATTGCTTGTTTAAATATCACAACACGTGTCCATCATAAGATTAACAGGAACGTGTGGTTAGCTGCCTTTTTGGCGTTAAACTCCACAAGCGCCTGGTCGCCGTCACACACACACACACACACACGTACACACACACACACACACACACACACACGCACGCACACACACGGCCACAGGCAGAGAGAGAGAGAGAGAGAGAGAGAGAGAGAGCGAGAGGCCTACCTTCGGGAGACTTGTTTAAATTATGACATAGGCTACATTAGATTTAGTATATAGTTAGTAGAAAATATAGTAGAAAACCCTCGGCTTCCTCAGTCATTGTGTATTTTATCCTCATGCCCTCTCGGCTGCTGCTTGCTAACGTTATTTCAGACTCTGGCTCTACAGCTAATCAACAGAGTTTGCCTCAGCGGTGGACGAGGAAACATCAACTGTAACATCTACAGATAAAATCTTGCTAAATTTAGCCGCATTACTATGCGATAAAAAAAATCTTGAATCCAGTTCTGCAACATACTCTTCTACAGCTAACGTTCAGTCGACTAGTCTCAGCCTGCTCGCTTCTCAGTGAGTCACGTCGCTTTACTCACTTTCACTTTCACTTTCACCTCTATCAGCTATAACAGTTCATTTTTAGTAGGCTATATTTTAGAACCTATCCATAACCCTTTTTTGCTGTTTGCCTCATTATTTGATATACAAAAATATAAATAATGTCACACAGCGAATTAGTAATCATTTAAAATCATTGTGATTGGTTCACAGGGCTTGCTGAGGTCAGAGAAGAGGCTCCTAATTTGATCTGTTGCTGTTCTTTGCTAATGCTGTTATCAGTTATTACCAATGTTTGTGCAGACAGGTGATGGTTGGTGATGTTTTTCATAATATCGTTTGAAATCATACTTTCACACATTTTGGTTTTATCATCACCATAAGTTGCTGTGTGTGGTTGGTACATAGTGTCTTGTGTTTGTGCTCAAGTGGACTCAGTGATATGTTAATAACAATATTATGGTGATGTCTGGTGATGTCGATATCGATACCGCAACGATATTGTAGTGTTGAGTATTGGTGCTTTCACAAAATATTTACACAATGAGATTTTTGATAAATAATCACCAGTAATGTGGATATAATGATTAAGTGAGTAAAGGCAAATAATAGAACAGTTATAACAGTCTGGTAAGTTCAGAAAATGATATCACTTTACTGTAATGCAGCCTTTAAAACCAGGAAAAGACAACACTTATGTCATATCACAATTATGATATCCAAAATCTAAGACAAGTCTCATATCACGATATCGATATAATATCGATATATTGCCCAGCCCTACAAATAAGTATATTCATTCACATTTAACCGACTCGTAAAGTATGGCCAAGGGAAAAATATTTAAGAAAACATTGACACTGAGGCAAAGTACTTAAAGCATAAAAAGAAATGATTACACTTAATGTATCCAAACTGAACATACTGTACTTTTGTCATGAATTGAAATCAAAAAAGTGTAAAATCCATTGATGCTTTTTGCTGCATGTAGACATGGTTTTTGGCAGCAGTCCAGGAGGGCAGGGCATTGAATTCTGGTTAAGCTAGACGGTTGTGTAACGTGGTTGTTAAATAAGGACAAGCACATATTGCAGAGCCATAGTCTGAGCAGGCCCTTTGACAGACACAAGCACTGTGCACAGAAACATGGCTGTTCGTGTCTTTGAGGGTAAAGATCACGCAGCTGCTTACCTGCAGTACAGAATAGCACCTGATGAATTAATCAGCAGGATTATGAGCTACATGGAGAAAAAGGTAAGTGTGTATGGTAATGTTTTCAGCACTTTAACAAGCCGCAACACGCTTATATGAGTTTTGATGCTGTTTTATGTAGCCTAGCCTATAATACCTCTAATACCGCTAAATTACCCTTGGTTATTACGCTGTGGCATTGTATAGACTAAGATGGAAGCTAACTTATTAGCTCTTTTAGAGAGTCTTACACAGTACTATGGCCCACTCAGGATAATTTTCCTGAGATGAATGTTATGATAGAAGAGCCGCAGAACCATTGTTTAGCATTGCCGTAGCCTGACTCATTAAACCTACACGGTTTTAAAAAAAAATATACATTCAGAAGCAAACTAACAGGTTTTTAATCATAAGGTTTGACTTAATAATGCATTTAAGACATCAAGCCAGTTCAATCTAGCAGTGGATGTGGGCTGCGGTTCGGGGCAAGGGACGATCCTATTGGCTCCGTACTTCACCAGGGTTGTTGGAACAGACGTCAGCCCTGCCCAGCTGGAGATGGCTTTGGCCAATAGGAGCCTTCCAAATGTATCATACAGGTGAGGTGGAGGGAAGGTGGGTGCCTTCGTAAAACACCTTTTTTGTTTAATTCCTAACAGGGATAGTGCAAAATATATCCAGGGTGACACAAAACTGCACTTTGCAAACATCCTTTAACTGCATTAAGACTGTGCGTAAAGATATAGCCAACTATATTTCCCACATTTTCTGTACAAAAAGCTGTAAGTTTTGTTTGTGCACTCATGTGATGTGTGCACAGTGTCCTTTGAGCTTTGAACGGTATATTTACTAAAAGGTATTATTTTACATTTCCTTCATGAAATGATCAGAATCCAAAGGTCGGCAAATTAGGCTGCCTTATCATTTTCATTGTTTCAGTGTCATGTTGAGGAATATTTCCAGCCTAAGCCACCTGACCTAGCAAATGTGACTATGTGACCAAAAAAAAAAATATTTTTTTTCTAACCACTTGGATCTCAGGGAGTGTCCAGCAGAAGAGCTACCGTTTGCTTCTGGTGAGGTGGACCTTGTGACGGCAATTGCGGCAGCTCACTGGTTCGACCGCAAGCGGTTCCTCCTGGAAGCTGACAGGGTGCTGAGGCCTGGAGGCTGCCTGGCTCTCGTGAGCTACACCATGGACTTTCAGCTGGAGTATGGGGGCGTCTCCAACATAGCACTAAATTACATCTGTGAAGAGGTTCTTTCAAAATCTAAAAACTTTAAGTAATATTTTGTTAATTTAAATCCAGCTCTATGTCAAGGCATTGTGGGCAGTGTTTGGCTTCTTTCCATGGCACTAGTGCGTGGACCAGAGCAGCAGAATGCTTCCGAGATCCGCTGGCTGACGTATAACGTGTCACGGAGGTCAAACTTCTGCTGCTCTGCTCCTGAGTGCACTGGCAGAAAGCCATTCATCTGAAGACACTGCCAACACAAAGATGACACAGGGCTGGTTTAAAACCTGCAAAATAGCCCGGTTTAATTCCTGGAATTTATTATTTATGGTAAACATGTTTTTTAGGAGACAAGAAAATGCCCCTGAGAAATAAGATAAGGAAATGTCCATATGTGCTAATGTGGGACAGACACAAAACAATTTTATACCAATGGAACATAGTGCATAGTCGTTTATAACCATAGCCTGAGTTAAACCAGTTATTCTGTAGCCTTTTCTTGTGAATTATTAATATGCCAAATACCATTTAATGCCTAACCTCATGTCGTCAGTAGTCATTTGTTAGAAGTTATTTAGTTGGTAATAAAAATGTGTTTTTATTCTTTTTTTTTTATTAGTATTATGCTGCTCTGCGTCCGTTCCGAAATCCCTATATAGGAACGAGCTCTATGAAGATCTACTCAGACTTGTTTGACTCCTGCTGTTACCCGGACAAAGAGTGGTGAGACTTTACTAACATACAGTTCTAAATGTATTTCTCATAAAACTAGGAGCATAAATGCTATGAATTCCTTCATATTGACAGCTATGGCATGGTGGAAAAAGTGAGAATCAGACATATGTACACTCTGACGTCTGGGAGTTAACTGGCACAGAGCAGTTTAAACTTGAGCAGTTGGGGGTCAAATGTGTTGCTCGAGGGCATCTCAGATTATAGTCAAGCGAGAGGAGAGTGTTTTTGATTAATTTTATGGCCTAGATTTCCCAGATCGTTCCTTCTTTTGTGTCCAGGAATGAGTGTCTGAGGGTAAAAAGGATCTTGCCACTGAGCGGATACATCGGCATGGTGGAGACCTTCTCCACCTACCAGGCCCTGCTGCAAAAGGACCCCGCTGAGGCTGAACGTCTTTCTAATGACATCAGGAACAAGTAAGATATTAACCTACACCTCATCCATAAGTCTAATGGTTAACTTCTGGCCCTTAGCTCTCATCTTCACTCGCCTGACACTGAACGTTGATCTCTCAATGTCTCTAAATTCATTTATCATTATCAAAAAACTGCATTGAATACTGTCACAGTCCTGGACATTAATCAGAAAAGCCAAAGATTGCTTGACTAAGCAGAACTGTTGAAGGCTTTTACTGCGATGATAATATAGACATATATTATTAATTCCCCTGCCACTTACAAGACAGAGTAGCCCAGCACACAAAATATATGGAGAGGAAGCACTGAACCACAACTTTTACATAGATCAAAAAAGTATGTAAGTATTGTATTTATTTACTCGATTGTTTTAGATTAGATTTACACACAGTTCTGCTCTCTGTGTCTGAAAAGAGTTGACCCATTCTGTCTTGTAGGGAGGACAGAGAATCATTTGAGGTTTTACTTACACTTTGTATTTTGGATTATGCCATTTTGGCTTTATGTAGCCAGTAGTCCAACCATTAATCATTTTACATCGTATTAAACCACTCTGTCTGTTCTTGCCTTTAATCACAGGTTGATGTCTGCCATGAAGGTGTCTTCTCCTGATACAGAAGTTACGGTGGTTGTGAAGTATTTCTATTGGCTGGCACACAAACCTTGATCACTCCTCTGACTGGCTGAATCCTCCAGATCCCGACCCCCAGGTTGGAAACCAACAGAAAGTGACACAAACCTGGAAAGCCAAGTGTATACAAATCTATTGCTGCTAGTCCTCTTATGATGAAGTAAAAAGTTGGATCTATATCCTTTTAAAAACAAGCATATTTTGTGTTTCTTTTTATCCAAAGATATTTGATTTTTTTTGAACAATTATGTGATGAACCTGCTGTTAAATTAACTCCAGGCTTATGAACATTGACATCTGTGAATCCAGAGCCTTCCAGAGTGAACACTAGATGGAGATCTTCACAACGTCTACTTTGAGCCTTTTACAGTGTTAAAATTGTACTTTTCTTGAATTTTATTTCATCACCAGGGTAAAAGAACCATGATAACAATATTAATATTAATAGATGTTGTTGTCTTTTAATTAATCAGGGACATGTGGCGTATTTAAACATACATTGAATTGCTAATTCATTGCTATACAACTCCAGCACCACAGCAGCCCTCCATACGAAGTTGGGAAACAGATATTGGAGGAAAGACAGATTTCAATAAAGTATGTAAATAAAATAAGATAAGATAGAACTTGATTTATCACAACATTCAGTTGTTTCAAAGTAGGAAGAGTGTGAATACAAAATTTAAAATATCAATCAGCTGCCAATCCAAAATACACCCAATGCCAAAAATATAAACAGATTAAAAATTAGGATCAGAGATATGTCTGAGAAGGGGCATGTAGCTCAATATGTACAGTAACAAATCTGAAGTATTTGGTTATCCGGAATGTTCATGATTTTGTCCATGATGTCCAATAAGGTTCCATGAATCAGAAAGTAATCCAGATGGATAGTAATCCAGAGACAAAAGACAGGGATTGAAATAAAACAGTGCTGAAATGGAGGCTGGAGCAACCTCAGCACATCATGTCTCTGCTGTCCATTTCTCGACATGAGATAACGTTTGATTGTAACAGGAGAAAGGATTTCCCTTTGTGGTGGTATCAGTCTGCTGCTGAACGTGCTCCTGTGCGTGCACATCCCATTCTGGAGAGGATGAGAGTCATTGTCCATGATGCTCTGCAGCTTGCGCAGCATCCTCCTCTCTAACACTACCACCAAAGAACCAAGCTCCACCCTCAGGACGGAGGCAGCCTTCCTGGTGAGCTTGTTGATTCTGTTGGCGTCGGCTGCCCTCACCCTGCTGCCCCAGGCCAGCACACAGCAAGTAGTGTGTGAGCTCTCAGTGCAATGGGATTTGACTATTTTACACAATAAAAAGTACAATTTCTGCTCTCATTTCCTCTCCTCTTTACTTCACCTTTCTTCCAAATGTATAATGATAAGAAGACTTTATCTAAGTTGTGTCCTCCTCTCTACTTATGTGTATGTGCTCACATTGTTACGAGCCATGAGAACAGGTAATCAATTAACATGCATGGCCTCCAAATCTCCAAAATACACTGAACATCAAATACTTTGTCACAAGTGACATCCAAGCATTATTACACTCAGCAGCGCGTTCCTTTTCAGCACAGAGCATGTGCACTTGCTGCCACCTGCTGCTATTTGCAAGCAAGTGCATGTGCAACGATCTATATTTGGACAATGACAGCATTTCTTTTGGTAATATTTGGAAGAAACATGTCATTTTCCAAGTGCTACTCATAGCCGCAGCACTTCATGTGCGATCCATGACTCTTTATGTGGAAGTCACAGCTCTATATGTGGTCTCATAAACTTAAAGTTACACACTGATTTCATTGTGCACCACGTACGTAGATCTTGTGGCATGTGTAACTTTATTTTAAGTCAATGTTTGTCAACTTTTTCCCCTCACACCATAGTCAGAAATGCCACAGATGGTTGCACAGTCACCAAAGACTTAAACTGCTCCTGGGTGGCTCATGGTATGTTATATGTCAACAACTCATGAGTACACTTTATGTATCACAAACTGAACTTACTGTGATTTTTGCCATGAATTATGTAAAATCCATTGATGATTTTAATTGCCTGTAGACATGCTTTTTGGCAGTAGTGCAGGAGGGCAGCACAATGTGGTTGTAATTTAATTAGGTTTTTTTTCACCATTTCATTCAAGGTGTCTCATTTGTAAGCTTTGTTAGTGTGAGGTTTTATAGGGCCATGTTAACTGATGTACAAAGTATAGTATTGTAGTATATGGTATAAATACTTTGTAAAGTAGCTTGCTCTTTCTAGTTGATCTCATTCTTACTGTACTTCTCATCATCATCACCCTGAGGCTGAACGTCTTTCTAATGACGCCAGGAACATCTGGATGGTTTCTCAGTTTTCATTATCAAAAAACTGCTTTGAGTACCGTCACAATCTTGAGCATTCATCATAAAAGCCAAACATTGCTTGACTAAGCTCAACTGTCGAAGGCTTTTACTGCGTTAATAGTAAACTATACAACATTAATTCCTCTGCCACTGAGGGGAAGTGCCACAACTTTTACATGGATCAAAAAAAAGTATGACATTTAACTACTATCAAAGTTTGGGAAGATTTACACACAGTTCTGCTCTATGTCTGGAAAGAGCTGAAACATTTTTCTTGTAGGGAGGACAGAGAGTCATTTGAGGTTTTAATTTACACTGTATTTTAGTTCTGGCTTGTTGTAGCCAATGATCCATCCAATAATTCATTTTACCTCCTATTAAACATGTCTCTTCCTGCCTTTCATCACAGGTTGATGTCTGCCATGAACGTGTCTTCTCCTGAAAGTTAGGGTGGTTGTGAAGTATTTCTATTGGCTGGCACGCAAACCTTGAGCGCTCTGACTGGCTGAATCCTCCAGATCCCGACCCCCAGGTTTAGAAACCTGGTGCGCCAAGTATTGGTGCTATACTCCTCTTGATCACTTGAAATACAAATTTGGATCTCTGCCCTTTTAAAAAACAAACATATTGTGTGTTTGTTTTTCTATAAAGATATCAGGCTTATGAACATTGACATCTGTACAGTAAATCCAGAGCCTTCCAGAGTGAACACTAGATGGAGCCCATGTCATAAAGTGATGGATGATGGTGTCCACTTTGAGCCTTGTGTACAATCTTTAAATTGTTCATTCCTGAAAGGAACTTACTGCTTCGTGACCAGGGTGAAATACAGCTACTTTCTTTCAGAATATTCATATCATGAAGTAAACTGAAAAAAATTCCATTAGTTTCTCTCGTTAACATATTTTGCTGTCTTTTAATCAATCAGGGTATTTTGTGTATTTAAACATAAATTGAATTGCTTATTCGCTATACAAGGGAAGCTGGCACTTCCAGTGACAGTTGCCCTCCATAAGAAGATGGGAAACAGATATTGGAGGAAAAAACATTTAAAAAAAAAAAAGCTAACAATGAATGCTTGCACTGTAGATGCTTTGAATGCGAACAAATAATCACTATGTTGATAAATCAGATCCACTCTGAACTCTTCTCTTCTTCTCTTCTCATCTTTCTTTCTCTTCCTCAGTCAAATTTTCTCCATTTTCTACTCTCCTTTTCTCGCTTTCGTCACCTCTTTTCGAAATTCTTCCAAATCCTACTATGAGAACAGATGGTAATTCACATGCATGGCCTTCTTTACCTTTATTACCTCCCCCTGCCAAACGTTGACACTCTCTCATATGGGTGATGTTACCCACAGATCAATTTCAATCACATTTATAGCAAATACAGTTTGTATTACAAATACTATTGTATTAAAGTCTGCTACAGTTTTTTCTTGAGGCATGCAATGGTCTATACACTAATATTCATACTAATATGGGAATAATACAATTGAAAGACGAGGAGTATAAGTGCATCAACTTAATATTTTATAAAATAACCTAAAAATCTTTTTTCCCCATGCTCCGTCATTGGCCCTCGGGAGTCCATTTGTATTTACAAGCCTTGAGCCCCAATCCAGAAGCCAGTCCTTATAAAACCCCCTCTGTGCGTTTACTCCTCCACACCACAAGGGCAGTCATGAGCAGGGTGACCAGCACCGGAACTGCGATAAACGGGGCGAGGATGCTGGTCGGCGGGTCGTGGATGAGCCGGCCGGTCAGAGCGCAGTCGTGGAAGTAGATCCGGTGAATCTGCATGAAGAAGCGGTCGACTATCTGATTTGGCCAGAAGCAGTCCACCCTCAAGGCCACCTGGTAGGTGCAGTTTGTTAGCCCCTCGTAGATCCTGCAGAGGGCGACAACACACAGTCAAATTTACCTAAATGATTCACCAAGGAAAAACATGATCCGACTCTCAAATGCCATCACAAACATCTTAGCGTCGTGAAGACCAGAAGCCATGTTTTCCATGATGAACTTCCCCTAGTTCCCATTCTGAGTTACAGAAATACATTCTTAAGGTTGAAATGGTCTCTCGTCGTGTCTTTGAAAAGACCTTTCAGAGTGGAAGCAGAGTAGGGACTCCTGTTGGTAGGAAAAAAAAAAATCCAAAGGAGTGTCTAGAATTACCACTGGGCTTAACAAAGCTAAATATAACTGCTAGGTGGTATAGAGGGCAAGGGAAACGGAGATGCATACCAACACTGTGGCACCCTCTGTGTAGCATTGCACCATACCAGGAGAGATTCTGTTCCAGATGGCCACTGTGTTTGACTGCATAGCTGGAGGCCGAGCGGACGCATCTTCAATGTTCATCATATACTGTAGGTTGGCTTTTTCTGATCGGTGCAATTTATTGTTTAGTGTTTCATGTAGTGATGGCGAGATGAAGCGTTGAAGCTTTCCAGCAAATTGGTTCGCAAAAGGGTTAATTTCTCAAGGTATATATAGGCTATTATCAGTGATCTGATGTGATCTATGATACACTGTATTTTCCCCAGTAAAGGGTTAGAAATAAATCCATTTCCATGCAAACCATTTATATCAAAATAGTGTGTATTTTCTGGTGGTAGATAATGATTGTATAACATAACTATATAATAAACTAATTGTCTTGAGAGGAATGTGGCTATCAAATGTGTGTAAATCAATCGTTTTGGTCATATAATATAAGAATTATATTTCATTTTCTGTAAGGGATACAACTCTGACTATTTAATTTGAGTGAATTTGATTATTAGAGGTCTTAAATCTAGATTTTGACACAAATGACAGATGCACGAGTCACTTCCATTTTCGTTTACCTAAATCAGTTTCGCAATTAATACAATCTGGGGGACTTTGGGGGACTGGCCCCAGGGGAGTTGATAATCCATTTCAGTTTCCTGTTTTATTTTGAAGGTTGACTCCTCATGTGTCATGTCTTGTTTGATGTCTGACTTTCTGCCTTGTGGTTTTCCCGTCTTTGTGATTGTCTGCCCCGCCCTCCAGTGTGTCACCTGTTCATTGGTCCTCATGTCACCTGTCTCTCGTAACAACCCTTGTTGCCTTGCGTCTTTAGTCTGTTCCCTCCTTTTGTCTGGTTTCAGTTTGTTGTACCTTGTAGTGTTTTCCCTTTACGACTCATGTTTATAGTGCCCATATACTAGTGTTCCTGTTTTTTTCCCCCTGTTTTTGGATTTCCCACTTGCTTAACATGGACTGTAAGTTTATTTTCATAATTTAACCATTTAAACTCTCTGCTACCTTTTGATCTTTTTCTTCTGTGTTTGGGTCCAAACCGGCAATTTGTAAAACTGTGACAATAGTTCATGATGTAGATCAGTGAGTATATTTGTTTCTCATGGGTCCACAAACTTTACTTAACTTTTTTGCAAGTGTTGCAAGTACAAGTACTGTACCTGTAATCAAAACATTATACTCTAGGCTATATGACTAACTGACTCAGTTCGTGTAAAGGATTCTCACAAGCATGTTAATACAAACGTGTTGAGCTACCACTCAGCGAGAGTGTTTGGCCTAAAAATAAGACTCGAGTCAAGAGAGACTGGAGTTATTTTGTATAGCTCTGAGCAATAGGCTACAGTCTGTGAATGGGGCCATCTTGTTCAAGTTAAAACAAGCAAGTATTAAGGAAGAAAATCAGTTTCTAGCACAGCTGCAAACATAACACGCACTGATATGTAATGCGTCCACAAATATTCCCAAATAACAGTTTTGTTGAATTATAAATTCTATGATACAAGATTTTATAAATCTGATTGCAAAAATCTATTTTTGGAGATAACAATCTAAAGTGTTAATTAGACAGAATGTCATGTTGCTAATTTAGAAAATCCTTCAAATTGGGTTCATTTGCATGATTCTAGAAAACATGTACAGTTTCCCCACAGGAGTCTGATAACGGTCAATCACTGTATAATATTAATGGACAATGCATCCGGTTCGGCGAAGTGCTGCAAATGCGGAAGTGCCTTAAACCTGCATTCTATCTGAATTCCAGCAGGAGGCGACACGTGCGGTTGCAAGGGGAGGTCGGTTTCTGTAGAATTCTATGAGAAAGTGACCCACTTCTCACCTGACTTATTACCTCAGTAAACATTTTCATAATGAGTTTATGGTCTCAATCGCTATAGTTTTAATACAGAATGATGTTCATTTTTTTAATTATGGTCTCGTTGGTTTTAAAATTGGCGATAAAGCAGGGGGTGTTTTAGGGCGTGGCTATGATGTGATTGCCAGTGAAAGTGTGTAACGTTACGTAGAGTGTAAGGGCTCCCCCCTCACTCCTCCCTCTCGTCTAAAATAGTCACATCCACAACCAGGAACCCGTAACGCCCAGACTCCACGACTCATAGCAGATCTCCACAAGCCAATGGGTGACGTCACACATGCTCTGTCCATTAATATTATACAGTCTATGGATTTGTAGCAGACAACATGGGCAGGTAAAGAAATGTCACTCGAGACCTAATAATAAAGCATAATCCTGATCATTATAGATGACTTTCACATACCTTTCACAAATGTGATGGAACAAAAGCCACCATAAGCTGGTCACAACAGACCAAGCAAGGCTATATGAGAATGATGCCTGAGTGTATTGAATTGACAATTATTATTGCTTATGAATTCAGCTTTTCATGTGTAGGAGGAAGAATTTTATTTTCGGTGCCTCTTAATTGGTCTACACAAGCCTTCTTTGTGTATTTCTAATTTTCTTTTCTGTATGGTTTATTTATCTGTTGCACAGCCAGCTCTCCAAAGGAACTCGACGACGGCGTCAAACACCGTTGCTAGGAGTTTCGTGACGCAACTGCAAACCCTCTATGTGCCTGTACAATTCTTTTGTTACAACTGCACACTCAGACACACGCACACAACCACACACAAAGAGCAACACCACTAATTATGTGCTGGACCAAGAGAGGACAGTGAGCCAGGAGGGAAATCATAGTTTTGACAGTAGCTTCTCCTGTGGGCCTTTCAGCTTCTTTCACCCTCCTGACTCATCCTAAGACTGTCAGTGTTTGGAAAATGACTGCTTAGGGACACACACACACACAATTTAATGTGCGACACGTACATTTAAAGGATGCGACCGTAGACTGTATAAAAGAAGTGGATGTAGCTTGGGGTCTGAAAAGTTATTTATAGTGCTGTCAGTTAAACGCGTTATTAACGGCGTTAACGCAAACCCATTTTAACGGCGTCAATTTTTTTTATCGTGAGATTAACGTTCTTTTTGGCCTAGCAAACTTTGTAGTTTTTTCACATGCTTTTGCAACAACTAGTAACGTTAGAAAAACTACAACACCACACACTTGTTTGGGCTTGCGAGCCGGCCAAAGAGTAGTAGGCTAACGTTACGTTTTGAGTGGATGTAGAGCGCGATACGGCGAAATGGACACGGCTTGCCCACGAGTCTTCGTCTGATGAAGAGGAGGACAGTATTGAGCAATGTCTGGAGCGTTACAAGGCAGAGCCTCTTACTGGCATGGATGACTGTCCCCAGGAATGGTGGTCCACACATGAAGGGGCTCACAGTGAAATGGCCCGCCTTGCACGCAAGTACTTAGCAACACCGGCCACATCAGTACCTTCTGAAAGGTTGTTTTCACTGTCTGGGCATGTTGTACAAAAGATGCGATCTTCCCTGTTGTCTAAAAAAGGTCAACAAGCTTGTCTGTTTGAGTAACTGGCTCAAAGCAAAGAAGTAGTAGGCTTACCTTTTATTGATAACCGTTACTGTTCATTCTTTCTGAAATAAGAGGCTGGGTTGATGAGCCTCTGGTGAATTAAGAGCAGTAGCCTAACTGCTGTGTTCAAAGCAAACTTGAGAAAAAGAAAGTATTAAGCCATGGTTTAACTGCACTATAGGCTGGGTAGAATAGATAAAAATGTGCAATTAATTGCAATTAATTGTGAGTTAACTATGACATTAATGCGATTAATCGCGATTAAATATTTTAATCGTTTGACAGCACTAGTTCTTTCTAATGGCCAGCAGGGGGTGAATCCACTGGTTGCAAAAAGAAGTGTGATTGTAGAAGTCTATGAGAAAACGACCCTAGTTTTGATTTATTACCTCAGTAAACATTTTGCGGTCTCAATCACTACTTTTCTTTAAATACAGCATAATGTTCATTTTGTAAATGATGGTCCCATTCAGAGTGAAATAGACAATAAAGCAGGGTATGCTTTAGGGCGTGGCTACCATGTGGTTGACTAGTTACTACCACAGCGACCTGTCGATCGGGATAGAGGCTTAGGCCAGGCGTTTTCCATCATGCCCTGTGTCTTGCAGTCGATGGAGAGCAACTGTGCTGCCTGCGTCTCAAAACTGTGGCCGCCTTGATCTCGGGAGGTTATCGTTACCCACGTGTGCATGACGTCGGGAGTCAAGTCAGGATCAAGTCGGACACAAATCTAAGCGGCATGCATTGGGCAGCGATCGCCGGTGATCGATTATGTGCAGGCCTGGCTCATCTCGAACAAGCCTCATGGCACTGTGTACGTTTTAATAGTTTTGAACTTGTTTTGGGGGATTGACCCTTTAACAGTGTGTTGAAGATGTCTTATCAGATAATGAAGTATAGTAAGAGCAATATGTTGAGGGCAGCATTAGTCAAGGCAAACAACATAATTCCTTCACAAACCATTAGTCCTTTAAGGATAATGTGAAAAAGGCTTACATTTTATGTGATGCTCTGTGCTGCATTATATCATTAAAGCTGCAGTTGGTAGAAATTAAAAGAAAAATGCCAGGATTTGTGTGAGTGAGACCTCTTCCTGCAGCTTTCCCTCTTTGTTGCACAGGCATATGCATGCGCAGAACAGCCAATAGAAACGCTCTCTCTCACTCTGAAATGATCTGTGATTGGCCCAAAAGCCATATTCGCACGGGATGACCTCTAGTCATTTGTAATAATTGCGGAGTTGTCTGTGATCTTAATCCCTGTGCAAATCGGCCTTATCTGTAGTTATAATAAGTAAAAATTCCCCCGCAAATGACCTTCCATATTTCACCGAACACCGAAGCCTTGTGATAATATTAGTCCCGTGCGAAAAGATACTCGACCCAAGTGCCAAGCGGCGGCCTCGCCCTGGCCGTCCTTCCGAGCGCCTTCTGGTACCCAACTCTCTTATTCCGTGTGAATGCGATGTGGGGGGGGGGGGGTGGTAATTTCTAAATCACACATCCCGTGCGAATAGGGCTTAAGTCTCTCGTCACACGCTACATTTTCTAAAACCTGAAAACAGAGCCAAGGGGAGATGCAGAAGTCTAGTTTTCTCTCAGACCACTTGAATTACAACATGCTGAAAGATTATTATGGAATTTTTGCCCAACAACGCCAAAAACAAATTGCCTACCACAGCTTTAAGCTCAGAAGATGGCTAAGATCAAAGGAAAGACAGGTAGACTGAGGCATATGGAGGAAATATGCTTAGTATGCATGCTCAGCAGCTTCCTTATGCAATTATCATAACTTTTCAGTCCATTAATAGTATATTATATACCATTTGCAAAAAAACGTTAACACTCTCACTTATATATTAGTGCTGACTTTCACATTTTAACTCATGACTGACATCAGCTGCTACATTCATACATCACTGGCTCATTCATCAACTGTTTGGACAGTTAACATTTGGACTATAACATCCAATCATAATCATTCAGGTGTTCAGCGCAGCTATTATAACCTGATCATTTGCATCCCCAACCGTCTCCTTATGTATCATTTTTGGTATTTACTTTTCATGTGTTTAACAAAAGATTAGTTTTTCCTACAAAATCCTTATTCTTTGAGAGCTCCATCAAAGAATGTAGATGCTTGATCGGATCCACAAGACGTGTCGACGTCAATGGACATTGACTTATTCTGCCTTCTCCTGCCTCTGATTGGCTTACCCTGGTATTCTTACCCTAACCTTAACAACTCCCCATGCCTTAACCCAACTACGTCTAGCATTCTAGCAGATCCGATTTAGGGTCTACCCTCAAAGAGTAGAGCCTTTTACGCCAGATCTAACGCCTTTGGCCATAAATCAAGTCCTTGAAGCAAGTATCTCTGACTAAAGTGAACAACAAGAGGGACAAGTGATTTGTCTTTTCTTTGACAACTCTTTTTGCATGACCCAGTAGGTGAACTCACTCCATGGTGTCCGGCCAGCTGCACCACAGGCCCTGGTCCAGCGCCCCCATGTCGAATTTGAACTTAGCTAAGCAGAGATCATTGATCATCCTCTCGTAGAAACCCTTGTTGCAGCTGGACACGGATGGAAGGACTTGAGCTAAAGACAGAAGAGGAAAAGAGGCACACAAAAAAAAATCAAACAAAATGTAGCCCTATTACTTTAAGATATAAATAAGACAATGCATTTTGGGTGATATCAGTGAGTGAAGAGCAAAAGTTTGCATCATTGTAAGGATACAAAAGATTTTACAAAGCATGACGGAGGTGCTTCTGTGTTCAGTGCTTGATAATTAGGAATATGTTTGTGCAACAAACAAGGTCATGCTACTGGGCCATTTCTCCTCTCCTCTATAAGGCTGTTACCTTCACTAAGAAAAGATTTTAATTTGCAGTCAGAGTCTGAAACCCATTTGTTTACTTCAGAGATGTGTGTTAACAGGCTCTTAACGTGGAGGCAGACCTCTGCCGTCCCGCAGGACTGTGGGCTGAATGTGACATCACTGAGCAGTACAGTATAGGGAACTTAAGCTGGCAGAAAGGAAAACCCTCTGTGGAACGAACAGGTTGTTGTTACTATCGAGAAACATGGTGGATCTCGGTCTGCGGCCGCCTGATAAGGGCCAACTGTGTGCCCATTATGTTTGCTCTGTCTCAGCTGGCTCTCGAGGCTCTGAAACACTCAAAGGAAGACTGAATGTGTTGATACAGGAATTTTGAAAGAGATGCTACTGAAAGAAAAAAATTAAAAATGGTCGAGGCCCCCGCCCCCAAACGCGTGCAAAAACTGAACATATAAATGGTATTTTTGCAGAAGTGAAGTGTCTGTTAGCTTGTTTGTCACCCACAGAGTTGGAAGGATGTTCTGTTTCCAATCTTTGTTGGCAACTGGAGCAATCTGACATTCAAGCGTTCAAAGATGCCTTCTAACTTGGCTGCTAACCAGCCTTGCATTCACAGTTCATTTTCCAGGATCAGAATGCTGCACCTCTCCTAGCTGGAGGATTACACTCTATTGACTTACTGCCTTGAAGTTGTTTTCATATTTTGGGGGAAAGGAAACACCCATCAGTCTAGCAGGAATCGTGAATTCTGCCTGCCTTTACGACTCAACATTTATTGATTTAAGAAAAAAACTAATGATTTTCATGAATATCCTGCAGTCCTCATGACACGGTTAGACACAGTATCTGGAGTTATTCTCAGCTGTGTAAAACATTTTAGCAGCAAAAATGGAAGCCTTCCATGTCACCTGTTGAACATCCATATTGCAACACATTGCTGCTGTAAAACCCCAATGAGCTGATTGATACATGTAATGCTGCATCCGGCGTTTTTTAGCCATCAAAGTGTAATATTGTACTTTGTACAGGTATAATTAATAACTACTTATATATAATATATTATAGTTAAACTACCCAACAGTTTATCAAATAATAGTATCAGCTTCAAGTCCACCAAATGCATTAATAATTATAATAAAATATATTAATATAGTATGACAGTCAAAGGGACCAATTTTATAATATACAATTTACTTTTGATACTTGAAGTTAGAGCTGCAAAGGTTTAGCGATTAATCACCAGCTATTTTGATATTTGATTAATCGATTTGAGTCATTTTTTATGAAAAAAAAGTAAAATGTCTCTGATTTTAGCTGCTTAAATGTGAATATTTTGTTTCTTCACCACTCTATGACAGTAAGCTGAATACCTTTGAGTTGTGGACAAACGCTATATTGGGCTTTGGGAAACACTGATCGACATTTTTCACCATGTATCTAATATTTTAGACCAAAAAAACTTATCGATTAATCAAAAAAAGATAACTTATCGACAATGAAAATAATCGTTAGTTGCTGCCCTACTTAAAGTACATTTTTCCCATAATAGTCAAGTATTTCACACAAGTTAAAGTCGATGCAGTACTTTTCCTTGTAAAAAAAATAAATGAATAAATAAATAAAGTGTGATATTGCTACTATAGAAGTATAATCCACTTAGAAGTAGCCTACTTCACGACTCACCACACAAACACTCACCTGCTATCAACAACACAAGCCCCGCTTTCAGGAGCGACGCGCTCTCCAGAGCCATGCCGAACTCCAAGACGTTTTGCGCACTCTGCTCACACCCTGGAGGTCACGTAACTCATTCTCCCTCAAGTACTTTAGCCACAAAGCCACTGATTCGGGATCCACGCCACAACGGTACAGACAAATGAACAGCAGCTCGTGGTGCGCGGTCAACAAGAAGGCGCCAACTGCGCGTAAAAAGCCCCTTTGCCCTTTCCGAGTGGCAGCCTCCTTCCCTCGCCGCAGCCCTAATCATAGAAGCTCTGAGTGTCATCTGATCCTTTTGTCCAGCGTGGAGCTGCTCACAGGGGACAAAACAAAGTCAGACGCCAACATTAGTGCCAGTCATGATGAACCCAGGGAATCACCTAATTTACAGTCATATTGTACAAAATATCAAAGCATATGGGATGCATTTAAAGTAGTATGAGTTGGAAAACGACCCCATGAATTCACACCACATGTCCCGTGCGGAATATTATAGGAAGAGCCTATTATAGCCCAGCCAGAGAAAACATCCAAGAGATTAAAAGTCTGCATTAAACTATAATACGATCATTATAAACTCAAACACTGAGTCCCTGAAGGAATGCTACTTTATTTAGGCGTTTACTTTGCGTCAAGACTACATGTGCTTCGTAAACTGCCTTTATTCTACAAAATATTCCTTTTAATACACACCTATAACAACATGTAATACACTGAATGTCATTTTGCTATAATTTGCACCATTAATCACTGCAGAGGCCTGCATGCTGCCTCTGTTTCCCCCATTAATAATTTATCATTTGTAATGGATTACTTTGAATACCCTCTTCACCTTGAGCCATTGTTCTGCAAACCCTCCAATCACTATGGACCCATAACAGCACACAGAGACAGAATTCCCATTTCCATGTCGCACTCATATCAGCGCAAATCTCCTGCAGCTCAGTAATGTCACTAATTGAATGTTTTATCTGCAGATTTTTTGTACAGAAGGAAAGTGACGTTCATTAGTATTCTCAAGGCTGCTCTGCGTGTGTGTCCGCGCGTGTGTGCGCGTGTGCGTGTGTGTGTGTGTGTGTGTGTGTGTGTGTGTGTGTGTGTGTGTGTGTGTGTGTGTGTGTGTGTGTGTGTGTGCGTGTGTGTGCTTCTATGTAGCCCATCTCCCATGATATACTATAGACTGTTCATTGAGTATTTTCTTGATTCTGGGGTAAGAAATATTTTAATTTAAAAACAAAAAGGATTTTAAAGACAAACCATGTTCTGGTAATTTTTTTATTCTAAATAGCATTTTACATATTTTAGCATTGATTAAGATACTTGCAAATGGCATATTTTATTTCTATTTAGGCACAGTACACAAATCATTGTATTATAGGGGCTGAAATGTACAGTATGTTTCTCTTTATAATAAAGCCAGCAGGCCCTCCATTGTGCTAACACATCTTTCTTTGAACCCTTCCCATGAGTGAGAGAAAAATTGCTCCTCTCAACATCTCAAAATAAAAAAGGCTACAGCCACCAATTGCCAAATTTATTGCTGTCCTGTTGCATTGGCCGAGTCATTTGATGAGCTGTGGAGCACAGAGTCCCTTACCACAGTTTATGTTATGGTCAAACCATGTTGATAACTAGGCTTTGAGGCGAGCGTGTGGTCATTTGGATGAATTCCCATTTATGAGCACAATATTTGTAAAACAAATAAATAAATAAATGAAATTAAATACACCCCAAATCTTATTTTATGTCCCCCCCCCCAACAGCTTAATGTTTAATGCAAGCTACAGAGAGGATGGCACAAAATCGAGTCATTCTCCATAAATTCCCCTAGAGAGCAGCAGAGGACACTAAATGAGTCCTCTCTTTAGCACCGTGCGGATTTATGAAGGGTCGTTTGGATACTCGCTGCTGGAGTGATTTGGTAATAGAGCCACTTTATGCCTCAGTTTTCACTTTACATGGATCACAAATCAATACCTTTCTGTCCTCGCTGATTCGCCAGACGGTGTCATACTTTCACATCAGCCCACAGACGAAGCCACAGAGGAACAGGGTACACTGGCTTGTAAAACGAGCGGCCCTGAACATGGTATACTGCCGGAGCCATTCCCGTTCACTGCAGACCCTTTGGACCAGCATCGTCAAAGTTTATAAGCTGTGCCTTCTAGTGGTGGATATTTGCAGAGGCTGATCCTGCTGGCCCCACAGGAAACTTTCTTTAATATAATAATATACCAACACAAATTAAGCAAACTTTTAGAAGTTATTATAACACTGTCCTCTGGAAAATGCTATTTACACATTTTCCTCTAAAGACAGGAATGTACGTATCTCTTATGAATATATTGCTCTATAATGGTAAACAATGGGCTATATAGCAACTAATGAAACATGACTTTGAATTATGATCATTATAGTATGATTAAAAAAACACAGAAGACCCACAGGTAGCAAAAAGAGAATCTGCTCCTGACAGGTGTAGTGACAGCAGCAATGAAATAGCCAATCAGGAGAGGTGATAAGTAAGGTGGGCAGATTTCCCAACAAAAAAAAAAAAAAGATAAAATCCTCCTAATCCTTTTGGATAGCCGATTTAATAGGCTGAAGGAGGTGTCAATCACACTAAGAGGGCGTGTTCAGGCCCCCCATCCCATCGCGCGCACACACACACACGCACTCCACCCCCCTCACCCCCAGCCACCGGCTCTATGGCAGCGTGAGGAGTATGGCTCTGAGTATCCGTGGTGGAAACCGACCAAAACACTGGTCTGGGAACTGATAAACAAACGCAACAAATAACGCGGTGCGTAAAAGCTCTCCACGGCGCCGGTTGTGGGTGCGCACGGACACTGTGCCAGCAGTCCAAGAATCCAAGAAGAAGACTACGACGTGTTTCTTTGGTTGTTTATTTCTGTGAGTGTGTGGAAACAAACGAGGATATCTTAATTGGACATGTGAGTTACGGGAGTTAACAAGACAAGCAGCCTTTTCGAAGATGAAGTTCCACGCTTGCGTTCTCGTCACTTTGCTGGCGATCGGATCGAGTGCATCACAGTCAGGTGAGTGCTTGATGCGCGTCTCTGCACCTGGGTCTCCCAGGTCAGACTTGAAATGCAGGGATCAAGTTAGGGTCCAAACAACCTGAACCCACCCCCACCCTCTATTCCGGCATGAAGCTACATATGGCCATCATTTACTGATGAATTCACGGCATTTGTTTGTTGAATGATAATAAATGGTCATCGCAGTTTAACACCGTTTTGCTGTTAGCTCTTACATCACTGTCACAAACTTAACACAACTTCATATCCGACCACGCTGACGCTGATTTGAATCATCGCTACGGGACTCACACCTGCAGTAAACTGTGCCATTACGCAGCCGGAGGGAGCGTGTCGGGCTCTGCGTAAAAATCTTTCCAAACTCCATACACATATTTGATTTTTTTTTTTTTTTTTTTTTTTTTTTTTTTGTATCTATCAAGATTTTAAAGCATATCGGATAAAAACAAAAAAAAAACGACACAGAAATCCACTTTGCTTGTGCCTGATTGGATACATATGTTGGTGAAGAAAACTCTTGTATCAAATATCTTTTCAAATTCACTGAAGAGAGCGAATCTGTGATGTTAGCAGATGAGCCCCGTACTGTGTTGTGTAATATTGTACCTTTTTAAATATAAATGAATGCGCCATCGTTTTAATATAATTCCCCTAAGCGGGCAATGATCGACCGAGGACCGCGGCTATTTGCGCTGATTTATATGAATTGAGCTCGGTTGCAGTTTTCATCCCGTACTGTCTTTGAATAATTTAGATGTACACTGAACGCTGTATACAGGCAGTGGAGAAAAAAAACATATCGCTTTCATCATTAGGACCCCCGTGGTGTCAATCTCCCTGGACGAAAATCACTTTAAAGATCCTGCAATACCCCTAGAAAGGCTTGTAATTGTAATGCGTCCGTGCCACGCAGCAATAGTCAATTTATAGTGAAGTTGATGTTATTTATGTGTTAGAATTCCTTTCGGCACCCCTGTAGGGTATTTGCAGATAGTTTGTCAGTGATTTTTGAGGTCTCACCCCCTGTTGTGTCACAGTGTGTGCATGATGCATGGTTTCAACACTGTTTACTTATCCAAGCAAATAATTGTTTGAAGCTTTGATGTTGAGAAATTGGGCTTTTGAACTTTTTGGACTCACTGATCGATAAGGAGTTTAATGTGCTCTCTTCTGTTTGGTTCAGAGTAATATCTGCTTTGGAATCACGTCCGAATTTGCAGAGTAATATTTAGTGTTTCACGTTGGGCTGATAAGTGCTTCATGCCAGAATCTGCCTTCTTAATCAATATAATCAAGCTTTGGTAAGGAATGCCGAAACTGGAAATAAAACAAAGAAGCAGAAGTGGAAACACAGGAGAGTTTTGTGGATTGATGTTCAGAGGTGAATTTGGCCATCGCCCAACAGGTCGAGTTTTAGCTGGATCTCTGGTGGTTTGTGGTTCTCAGGCAGAGCTGGAGAAACACACACACACACTCACGCTCACACTCTTCCTTCCTTCCTTCCTTCCTTCACTGGCTGTGGTGTAGATTTTGGATGCAATTAAACAGGAGTGGATGGATGCACGGATGGATGGGTGTCAGGCGCGGATGAATTTGGAAGAAAAGTGGCACCCTCTCGCTGGTTTATTTGTTCACTATGCATACACTCCCCTCCAAGATATTTGTGATGCAAATTCAGCCCAAGAATCTGAGCTATGCCTCTTGGGAAGTTCATTGTGTGTGTGTGGGTGTATACTGAGTAGATATTTGTGTGCACTCTGTCCACTCTTTGGTCTCTCTTTCACTTAATCTCCCTCTCCTTTATTGTAGGTTTAAAAAATTCATACCCGCACACCATATATCAAGTAAGTCAACGCTGGAGATGTTCACGTCAGCGGTGTTTAACATGGTGATTGAATCTGTCTGTACGCTCCAGCTGCGAGACAAATGTCTGCAGAATTCCTGCCAGTCAGCTGGTCTGTATACGCTAAACTACAGTACGTGTGTGTGTTTGCGTGATGTACAGTGCAACCATGTGTGCCAAAAATGGAAGTGTTCACACTGCGAGCACCTTGATTGATGACTTGTCTCACTGTCTTGTTGGCAGTGCGGGAGAATCTCAATGTTTCTGGGTAGAGGCATGGCCTCCCGCTGACTCATATTCATGTTCATTTAAAATAAACGGATTCAGAGCTCAGGATGGACCCAACCGATGCGTTTAGGGGTTCATTAATCGATAAAATGAGATCTCTAGGAGGCTTATCAACTTTCCCCTCCACTGTGGAAAACACCACAACAAAATCGGAACAATTATTAAGTTAACTTTTCTCGGCCAAAGTTCCCTGATCGCTCTGAAGGAAGTAAACTGGCCATGGCTTTTTGGCTTTCAGTAGGATAGTGGGGTTAGGGATGCGACCAGTGATTATTCTAATAATCGATTTAATCTGGCAATTGTTTTCTCAATGAATCGTTTTGTCTATCAAATGTGAAAATAGCGAAGAATGGCCGTCATTCCTCACAGCCTAAGATGATGCACTCAAATAGCTTGTTTTATTTGACTAACAGTCTAAAACTCAAAGATATTTTAGTTTACTATTCTAGAGAAACATCCAATTCTCACATTTGAGAAGCTGAGACCAGAGGATGTTGGCATTTTTTTTTTACTTGAAAAACCAGAGTTAATGACGTTTGGAGTTTTCAATTCAATTCAATTTCAATTCAATTTTATTTATAGTATCAAATCATAACAGGAGTTATCTCAAGACACTTTACAGATAGAGTAGGTCTAGACCACACTCTATAATTTACAAAAAACCCAACAAGTCCCCCCAAGAGCAAGCACTAGTGCAACAGTGGCAAGGAAAAACTCCCTTTTAGGAAGAAACCTCGGACAGACCCAGGATCTTGGTATGTGGTGTCTGCTGGCCGTTGGGGTGCATCACAGTATAGTAAATAAACAGTGGTTAGAAAAAGTGGGTGTAGTAGTGCAGGGAGCAGCACGGCATAGCAGGGTATTTCTCAGCAAATGCAACATTCCTCCATTCGTCCTAAATTCTACAGTTCTACCTCCATCATCTGAGGAGATGCAGTTTAAAGCTCTTACAAAAAAAGCTTTCTGTCAAACGACTGTCTGTTTTAGAGCTCAGTCCATCTTCTTTGTAGTGGTGAAGGACTCAGCTTTGATTAAATCCAGCTTTCTTTTGTACAGCGTTCCAGTTGTGTAATGAGTCTGCTGATTTAGCTCTTTATGGCCTCTACACATAGGCCAGACGGGGCGACCATCGACAGAAAAGGCATTTGGACTGATCAGTCTCCCCGAATTGTTCAAAACATGCCAGAGAACACACAGAGGAGAGGTAATACGTCTCCATAACAGCAGGCGGCGCTAATCTGTGTCGTAGCCCAAAAATGAAAACCGGCAGCAGACTGGACGAACGCGTCACGTGGGTCAGGCTTCTTCTTTCGGATTTTGGATTTTTCAAGCAGCCGTTAACGGCGACTCGTTCAGAATACGATCTCATATTGTACTAAAATAGTTCACCGAAACGTGTTTCTGAAAACATTTTAAGCGAGAAATAGGCCATGCAGTTGCTGAATCTGTCTTCATATCAGATGGACAAAAGTCAGTTTAAAAGATTCTCCTCAGATTTGGAGAGACTCTAGTCACGCTCATTTCGGCTCCCTGTTTCCCGGGTTAGCACTCCACCAATCAGATGGGTCATTTGAGCCCGATTGCCGGCAGTGCCCGCCCTCCCGACTATGCCCTACAAATTGGAACGAAAATGAAGGCCGATGGAACGCACCGCACAGAATCGAGTCGCTGACCTCGCCAGACTGTACGACGGCCGATTTCCGGCTCGGTCTGTAGTGGGCTTTCAGGTCAAGGTACTGTCAAGGAACTCGGCGAAATGTCATGCCAAGAGACGATAGTTATCTCATGAGCAACTCATTTCTTCAAATGAAGCTCACACCAGCAGTTTCACCATCATGTATCAAGCTGTCTTGTTTTCCTGCTCGCAGAAACAAATGGCTCAAACATTTTAATCGCCCTAGCTCTCCGGTGTGTGTGACAAATGCTGCGCGTGTGTGTGTGTGTTTGGGTGACATTTAAAGACGTGCTCTCTTGTGAAATGGCCAGGGGGGGGGGGGGGGGGCGGCGACGGGAAGGGAACCCGCTGAATGCCATGTATCAAATTACTGGGCGTCCGTCAGCTGGCACACACAGCCACGGAGCTGGCCGAGGCTTTTGTACAAGACTGGCGGAAATGAGAATTTATTACAAGCTAATTAAGCTTTCTTTTTGATAGCATCGGTCTAGACCGCGAGCCCTTTTGATTTGACAGCATGAGAGATGAGGGAGGTGAAGGAATTCAATCTTGCTCTAAATTAGTCAACAATGCTATCATAACTTGCTATCTGCCAGGCTTAACCCGTGCCAGGCATTGGGCTGGATGTTAGTCGAATACCCCGTGATCGTTTCTGACGAGCTGATGGAGATCTGTGCGCTTCCTGTGCGATCGGCGGTGTCTTCCGGTGAAAGGGACGGAGCGAGGAAGAGGGCGGAATACAATTTGCCTGCATGCACAAAAGAATAGTAATTGCAGTTCAGTGAGGGTGACATTGAAGTGTTGGCTGTTATTTGCTTCCTCTTTCACAACTGGACAGTCACGGCGGGGGCCGCAGGGGGAAGCCTTGCAAATGACTATGTAACGCGTGGGGGTGATGGAACGCTCTTCAGAGGCCTGAGACGGCAGCGCTAACTCTCGTGGTCTGGCTCGCCCTCTGAATCAGCGGTCAGATTATATTCTCTGCACGGGCCAAACAAAGATGACGCTGTCTCGTACTTTGCTCTTCCCAGGCATTCCGAAGCGATCCGGCGACATCACAAGCCTGTTTGCTGACATTTTCTTTGCCCGCCGGCTGTACAGAGGGTCTTTTGTTCCTCCGAGTTTGCGAACCACCCAAATATTTACATGCGGAATCACAACTGCACAGCATGGGAAGGAAAACATCCAAGACTTGGGTGCAAAATAGCAGCGTTATTGGCCTCTATAATCATCCCCGACGCTTCTTAGTCCCCTCTCCGTCTCTGGCGTCGTGTTTGTGTGTTTGGCAGGACCGACTTTTGAACCTCCGTTCCTTTGCTGCCTAATGATGAGCATGGTTGGCTTTGGTTGCGCTAAGGTGTCCGGTGCCAACTCCTAGTGTGAGTTGGATTTGCTAGTCGGACGCTGGAAGCCTGGCACAGATGCCCCTTTTCAGGGGCACTGAGATCTCACTCCCACACAGAGAACACAGTACACCCATGCACAGGGATTTACTGTTAGCACCCCCAAATCTACACGTGTTCTTTTAATTTCTAATCGCATGCTGATTCAGCTCTTTTAATTTAGCCTTTGTTTTTCTCACACACGCGCAGACACACACACACACACATGCAAGTGCATGGGTGAAAGGCAGTAGAAGCCTTCATGGCCTCTTAAGTTTGAGGCAGCTTTATGCTCCCTCATTGTTTGCTTTAAGAACAAGTCTTGAATCTACTCTCTTCCTCTCGTTCACACATAAACACACACACACGCACACGCACACGCACACGCACACGCACAGTGTAAGCAAGGCATGGCCCAAGAAAAGAAAGGACAGGAAAGACAGAGGAATCTATTTTTTTCGTCCCTCTTCTGTTTCTTTCTCAACCACTGGAGGGTTTCTTCGGCCCGCCACTTGTAATTCTACTCAGAGACAAATGCCTCCATCCTGCATCTAAGGGGCTACACACACACACACACACACACACACACACACACACACACACACACACTCTGTTCTTGCCTAGCAGTGCCGGTCCGCTCACCCCACTTCAGAGTTTCTTTTCTTTTATTTGACTTCTATTTCATTAGCTTCTCACACAATTGTCCTCTGTTTTCCTTTCCTCTATCTATTTCCTTATCTCTTCTTCTCTTCCTCACACACACCTTGTCTCCCTCCTGTTCTCATCCATTAGCATCTTCTTTGTGCTTTTGTTTTATTTCCCTGCTCTGTTTCATCTTTCACTGCCTCTGCTTTTCTTCTCTTTTAACAGTTTTTTAGTTTCTCGCCTCTCCCTCCTCTTTCTCTCACACACATATCTGCGCGCACACACACACACACACACACACACACACACAGACACAGACACACTCCTCCCTCTGTCTTTCATTAGCAGTGTGTGTGAGTCACTGAACATGCAGGGAGAATGAAAAACGGCTCATTTTTCCACCTTTTAATTCTGACACCCAATTTGTTTCATGGACAACATGCTGTCAACGTGCTCCTTCATACATCACTCAAACTGTCATTTACATGCTACACACATGTACGTGTCTCTGTGTGTGTGCTAAGCTTGTGAGCTTTTAACGCAGCATTATATGCTGATTAGATGCTGGTTTTTGTCAGGGCTAATTTGATACAGCCACATGGGTCAGCTTAGCTTCAAAGTATGTTAGAAAACACCATCCATGTCTCAGTAAGTATTTGCTTGTCACCTTTGGCGCTTCATTAAAAAAAAAAAAAAAAATGGATGATTTGTTTTACATCAACAGTGAGATTTGTTGCACATCCAAAGCTAAATACTAATTGAACTTTAATTAATTGACTTGGCAATTTCAAATCAAAGATCTTTAAAGTTGCAGCTAATTAATCAGAAAATATTCATTAGTGCAGCTTTAAGGGTGCAAATATAAGTGTGCATATGCATCCATTTGTGTATCTGTGCTTGCAAGCGGTGGCTCTGAATTCTGATTTGCAGTGCTGTTCTCAGGCACAAGGCCAACACAGGAAGTGGGGCGGTGTTTAACTTCCTTTGATTGGCAGCACTTCCTTTGGTGAAGCAGGATCAAGTGCCATCGACTCAGTCTTTCACAACTAGGCTGGCCTTTTTCCTTTTTTTTTTGTTTCTTTAACTTCTTTCATTTGCTTCCATTGCTTTTTGTTCTGGCTCTCACAATAGAGGGCATTAGAATAACAATAGAATTTTTTTTTTCTCACTGTAACCTTGACAAAGTCTGGCATTTTAATGAAAGCCTGTGAAAGGAGAAATGATCACTGATCTCTAATCCCTCATCTGTGCGCGTGTCGATCCGGCAGTTCAACCCGACTTGTAGATTTGTGTCTTTACCTCTGTTCACTCTTGCGCTCTCTTTCTCTCTCTCTCTCTCTCTCTCTCTCTCTCTCTCTCTCTCTCTCTCTCTCTCTCTCTCTCTCTCTCTCTCTCTCTCTCTCTCTCTGTCACTATACACACACACACACACACACACACCAACCTGTCTGTCTCGCAGTTGCATTTTTTTTTCACAGTAGTTAAAAAACAAGCTATTTTGGACGTTTTTCATTAGTTTACTTCCTCTCTGTGTCTGTGCATGTGTTTCTCTGTGTGTGCGCACAGTATGTGTGTGTAGTCAAGCCCGCCTGGTGTATTGTGTGTCAGCTAATCCCTGTTAAGATATTCACGTCAGCTAATCTGTTTAATTACACTACAAATTAAGGATATTTACTGTTCCAAGACTTTCATGCGACACCCGCCTTAATCAGGGCCCTAATCTGTCTGGCAGTGTGTGTGTGTGTGTGTGTGTGTGTGTGTGTGTGTGTGTGTGTGTGTGTGTGTGTGTGTGTGTGTGTGTGTGTGTGTGTGTGTGATTGATTGATACTCTGTATGCTTAGGCATGTGCACCTCTGTGTCTATCAGGCTTTTTCTGCCAGAGTCTGTCTGCTTTCATTCTTTTCTGAATATTTGCCAACAATAAAAAAAAAAAAATATATATATATATATATACACAAGAGATTATAGTATTTTTTCCAGTTGTCATCATGGCAGAGAAAGGCAACGTTCGCAAGGATTAAAAAAACATCAGTGAGCTGTTGCTACAGTAATTAAAGGGCGCAAACCCATATCAACAAGACTCTCCTCGACTACAAGATTAAAACTGTGTGCGAACCATGGAAACATGCTGTGTTACTTGTCAAGGACATAATAATGAAAGCAGAATGTGGCCACGTGTTTGTTTGTGCACATGCAGTACACCATGTATATGAATGCGTATCTGAATTAAATGCATTGCCTGTAGTATCTCTACATTTGTCAGTGTTCGTCGCTGACCCAAATCACCAAAATTTGTAGTGGCTTATTTAACAAAATGCAATTCTTTGTAACCATTGTGTTATATCTTTTTATGTAATTGTGGTAATATTCAACTTAATATTAACTTAGTTGTTAAAAGCATTTTTAAGAACTGACTGATTAATTAAGGAAGCTCTTATGGTGTGTTCAAACCAAACGCAAGGCAACGTTATTGTGGAGCGCAATTACATACAAAGTTAGTCGGTTCGAAGATGTGAACAGACATCAATTGGCATCAAAGTGGTGTCTGAAGAGCTTGTTGAGCATTGTATAGCATATCCTTGTGGTAAGCACCACCGGAAAAATACTTTATATATAAGAGTTCTGTGGAGCTAGTTCCCATTATACGTTTGCATGTGTTTATGTACAGTATTTGCATATCCATCTATACTGTATGATTTACTCTGTGTGTGTGTGTGTGTGTGTGTGTGTGTGTGTGTGTGTGTGTGTGTATTTAGACGGGGCACGTTGTCCTTTTTAAAACGGCCCCTCCTGCGATGGTGACCTGTAATAAATGAGTGGGCGCGAGAAAGTGGCAGCCGTGACAGCTGACTGGGGAGGAAGGGAATAGAGAGAGAGAGAGGGAGGGAAAAGGTGGAGGTGTGTGTCGAGGAGAGTGTGTGTTAGAGAGCGAGGGAAGACAAAGCGAGACAAAGCGGAGGTAGAAGAGATGGAAAGTCTCTTAGGATAGATAAGGGGGCAGCATGAGAGGATGAGAGGAAGACAATGGGAAGCGAGAGGAGGGCCAGTGTGAGCGATTGTGGGTCGGTCGGCGTGGAACAATACCTCGACCAGAGGTGGAGACTCTTTCTCTGGCGCCACTTGTTCTTCTTATTCTAATTACCCCCCCACCTCCCCCCCTTTTTTTTGCCTCTCTGAAGTCACCTTGCAGCCCAGCAGAAATATGGCCGCTCATTCGGCTGGTTTTAAAGGTACATAAAACTTGTGGAGGAGAAAACCTTGGCTAGGCCTTGCTATAATTGTGTGTGTGTGTGTGTGTGTGTGTGTGTGTGTGTGTGTGTGTGTGTGTGTGTGTGTGTGTGTGTGTGTGTGTGTGTGTGTGTGTGTGTGTGTGTGTGAGAGAGTCACCTTCAGCACCAGAAAGAGTGCACTTTTAAGAATCTGTTTGTGCATTTCTATGGGTTTGTGCTTCGGCTCATTAATATCCCACTGCAGCTGAGAGGCAAACGAAAACACTCTCAGGCTCATATACACACACACACACACACACACACCCTCACCTGAGTTCTCCCCTGCGTCGTACCAGTTGCTCCGCGGCAAAATCGCTTTCGGCAAGGTGAAAGTGATCTGATGATGGGTCATTTGCAAGATGGGAGACAGAGAGAGAAAGCAAGAGACGTGGTCTAATTTCAGCTGAGAAAGGAATAGGTGACGTGTGTGCATGTGTATGTGTGTGTGTGTGTGTGTGTGTGTGTGTGTGTGTGTGTCCAGCAGAGGTTAAGGTGGAGTGAGAGAGACATTGTGTTGTCTCTGAGGAACACAGCTATCGGCACCGCTAAACGCTCCAATTAATCAGCCCGGGCCACACAGGCACTCAGTGTGTCCAGTATGTGTGTGTGTGATCTGTGGTTGTGTGTTGTATGTTGTGTGGATGCGAAGTGTGTCAAGATATATATTTGCATCAGTGGGATGCATCATCATCATACATACAGTACACACATACACAGACTTGTTTTGTCTTGTCTCTATGGATAAAGCTAATGGGGTCATGTGCTGGTTGTACCTGAAGACAAGAAAAAGATGGAGAACATCTACTGCACGTGGGTTTGTTTATTTTCACCCATGTGTTCTTTTAATTAAATCACATACAACTCAGTTTTTAGGGTCAGGCCAACTGGATTATGCACATATTTACAAACTGTTCAGAACGGTCTACCTTTTATAATTTCTACTGTCCAATAAAGGCAAAACTTGGTGAATGTAGCTTTTCAATACTCAATGCTACGGACGCATTTAAGTCAGTACCAAAAATGTATTGTGGCTGAACAGTGATTTTTAGCCAAGCCAAAGCTCTTATCTCACAACATGCTCATGTTCAGTTTCATACTTGAATTTTGGGTTTCTACTAGAACATGTTTACATGCTTTAATGTTCAATAACACATTATTTGTCTCATACTGTATCTGAATATATTCACCCTCTATCTGAAACGCTCTTTTAGCGCCTGTCTCTTTAAGCCCCCTAACCGAAAAATCCCAGTCTGCTCTGATTGGTCAGTGTTTCTGGGTCTCCACATCTACGCTCTAGGAGACTTTGTATCATCATTGCAGCCGGGGAATGACTGTAACAGCACTGGAGCGGCACTTTCTACCTACAGTATCTATAGTATAGTTGTGACATCCCAAACAGTACAGAAGTCCCGTTTAAATGCAGCGTTTCTGAATACGGACTTTGTGCGTTTATCTGTAGATTTAGCGTTTTGATACTTTGACAGTATAGCCCCCCCGACCTGCTTTAAAATAAAAAATAACTTTTTACAATATTGGACCTGTGATAGTGGTCAGGCTCATTTTGTCTGTGCCTTTTCGAGTGGTTACAAATCAATGAAAACAAATTAGAAAATGTTTTGGTTAGGTTTAGGGGCAAAAATGATTTGGTGTGGGTTAAAAGAACATCTTAGTTAATGTTATGGAAGAGTATACAATAAACAAAAAGCGGTCCCCTTTGCCAAAGTCCCGAGATGTTGGGTTGACCCATCTGTCCGTCATGATGTCCTCACCTCTGCGGACTTTGTAGCTCTGTAACAAGATCACACTATTTCTTTCAGAAATGTTATTTGGCAAAGGAAATTTGTAGTATACATGAATGTATTTTGTAGCTGTAATTTAAGGGCTGCAACTAATCAAATGAAATTAGTCATAACCTGATTTTTCAGCTAACAGACTCCCCAGAGCTTAAGTTGAAGTCTGACCCAAACTGCTTGTTGCATCTTTCATTTAAAAAACAATCATATACAATTTACAATGAAATGAATCTTGTGTGAAGCTGGAATCAGTGTGCATTTTTGCTTTAGAAAATGACTCAAACAAATGTATTCATTATTTCAGCACATGAAAACCTGGAATGTAACGTACAAGCTATGGCATAGGAGCCAAAACAAGAGAGACTATAATATAAAGTAGCACTCAAGGCTGAATTGATACTTGAAATGTCTGAATGTTGCTACATCCCAGGTTCGTTCCAAGTCCATGAATTCCAGAGCGGCTGCATGTATTCATGTGTTTTCCTGCAGATAAGCGGTGTGAGAAAATCCGGAGAGAAGAGACGGAGCGAGTATGAAAGGCAGACAGAGAGACATTTAGAAAGCCGGAGATAAACACAGGGACAGATAGAGTCGAAACGCACGTGGTTTCATCGTCCGGCGCTCCAGACAGCGCTTCATATACCGTCACGCTGCTGCCCTCCGCGAGCGCCTTGTTCCGCTTGAAAATGAAATTCTCAAGAGGCTTTCACTCCCTTGAAATCATGTTTCAACTGCCGGGCAGTCGGGCATACAAACAGGTTCACTCACAAAACTCATTGTTGTGGTCTGTCATCGCTTTATGTGCCAGATTATAGACTGCTTTTAGAGGGTTTTTTTTTTTCACTTGAGTAAACACCCTTAATCCACTTAGGTAAAAAGATCCCACTCATCAGTCAGTGTTTGTCAAGCAGAGAGAGGTGCGTGTTATTTGTTGTCTTTCTGGGGACGTCTGTTCACTCACACTTATTTGAGAAATAATGCATCTCAACTTTTTGTTTTTTTTACATACTGATCATTCAAAGAGGGTGGAAAAACTAAGGATGTGTGTGTTTGCTATGGACCATTTTTTATGTGTCCTGAATAAAGAATATGATGATGATGATGATGATGATGATTATAACTTTTCATTATAATTACACTCATTTTGGACCTTTTACTTGCCATCAGGATTCCCAGAGCGCCAACACAGTCGAGCAATCTCTATCACGGCTACTTCACTCAAACTAAATGTCATGGTTTGACTGTGCAAGCAAGCAGAGCGTTGGTGCAGAAACATATATATATATTTTTTCATTTTGTGAGAGAGAGTTGCTGTAGTACCAGACAGAGAATATGCACGCACGCACGCACATACACAAACACAATTACGTTAAAGCAGCACAGAAATTGACACTGACATAAAATAAGGGAAGGGTAAAAGATATGCAGTTGTCCTACATGGAAACATATTAGATACACGGACACTCACGCAGGCATTCATATTTCATTTCGCTGCATACAGGGAGTTTTTCATTTCCTTTCCGGGACGTGACATCTACCTTCAGGGCATTTGACGTGGAGGTACAGTAAGCACATGCAGACACTGAGGAAGAAGGCAGAGAAACAAGCGTAGAGAGGGAGGACAACAGAGATAAAAGACAAAGAGATCTGCGGGCGTGATATGTGTTCTTCCAGAATGAATTACCAGAGAAAGGCAAGCAAGCAGAATAAGTGGGGAAAAAAAGTCATAGGTGAGTAGGGTTGGGTATTGTTTTTTTTTTTTTTCGATACCGGTGCTAAATCAGTACTTTTTAAACGGTGCCTGAACCGATACTTTTTAAGAAAGTTTTAAAAAAAAGAAGAAGAAACAAGAAGGATAGGCCTACTAAACAACAGTCGTGGCATTTAAGAACACATTGTTTATTACTAAGGCCATATGGTCAAAATTAAATGATTTAATAGTAACGTAATAACTATAACTTATAATAAATAACTTATTTCACCAGTAAATTGCTGTTGAACGACAAAAACAACAACCAGATGGGAAAAGGGTATTTTACAATAACAAGTGGGTTACCAGTTTCAGTGAATGCACCTTTTTTGTTTTTTTTCGACGTCTGCAGCTGCTGCGCTGCAGAGCAGACTGTTGAAATACAGTCACACTTTACACTGTTTAACGTTACCTGTCAGCATTTTAACCGTGTTTAATCCAACTGCTAGCTAAAGGTAGGCTAACGTTACCTGCTGTCGAGTGTAGTGTGAAGTCAGGCACCGAAATAAGGCACCGAAGTTTTCGTCCTTATTCGGTCTCGTTACTACCGTTTACATCGGAACCGGAGCCCTATTGGCACCGAGTTTCGGTACCCAACCCTATAGGTGAGACAGTTGCAGCCCTGTGGGCTACCCGGACAAAAAGAGGAGGAAGTGTGGCTATTTGCTTTTTCTTCTTCTCCCACCATCTGGCCCTCCGATTCTCTCATGTACTTAATTAGAGCACCGCGTCTCAATGCCACTGCTACCAAATGGCATCGTGTGTGTGTGTGTGTGTGTGTGTGTGTGTGTGTGTGTGTGTGTGTGTGTGTGTGTGTGTGTGTGTGTGTGTGACTAGTGCTTATTAGCATGTGTGCACATACCTCAGGCATGCATGTGCGTGGTGCAGTGTGCATGTGTGTGCATCTGGAGGTGTGTATGTGCACTAGGCAGTATTGTATTGTATGTGTGTGTGCGTGGTGTGTTTGGAGGGCTGACCCAAGGCAGGGCTTGTTCAAAACAGAAGGAGCAGGTGACTGTAGCACCCTCTTCCTTACACAAAATCTGGTAATGTAGCGAAGGAAAATGAGCGGTGACCTGTATTTTGGCTCAAATGCAAGCTATTACAAATTCTCCTCTTAAATCTGACTGCTGTGATCAACTTTAAGCTCGCCTAAGCCTTTCTTATTAAAGTGCCCATATTATGAAAAAATCACTTTTTTTCTGGGATTTGGGGTGTTATTTTGTGTCTCTGCACGGCTTGTTACGTAACTAGCCGAAACAACGGGCTAAACACAACCATTAGCATGCTAGCGCTCAATGGCAAAGCACTGCTACAACACACACAAGTTCACCAAAATCTACAAAAGAAGTACTTACATGTGCGCCCTCCTTTAGAAGAAGTCTCCTGGCTAATCCTGCCTTGTAACTGACCAAAGTTGGAGAAACAACCTTTCTTTTACTGTCTATGGAGCTAACTGACATGATCTACGATCTGAGCTACTGAGCATGTGCGAGTGGAATCAAAGAGTACAGAAGAAAAGATGATTCACTCTGTCAGCTAAAACAGAGACCTGAACACAAGGTGAAAAGAGGAGCTGCAGCAACAAAAATATGGTGTTTTTTGAAAATTAAACCATGTAAACCTATTCTGGTACAACCTTAAAATACAATTATGAACCTGAAAATTAGCATAATATGGCATCTTTAATTATCCTGAGCTACTATAATCTCCACTGATTTAAAGTAATAGTTGACATTTTCTTCCTGGACATGGTTATATTGACTCTATGATATCATGCATATGCTATGTGTGCTACTCCTCTTTATGTTGCGGATAACAGGCAACATTGTAACTAATGTAACTCTTTTTAAAGAAAAAAAGTTGACATCATAGTTCAACTCGCACCGCCAGCCAATAGCAACACAACAAAAGTTGTCACTTGTTTCTGGTCTTCTACCTCACCTACTTCAATTATCACGTCCGTTTTTGGTACTGAGTGTGAGGTTTTGTTGGACTGAAATCAAATCTGCCTGAACGTTTATCCAAGGATACTTCTTCAGTGTTAATAAAGAAAGTCAATAGAAATTCAGTATGCGTGACAAAAGTATGAGTTGCAGGTAGAAGCAAACAGAAAATGCCAATTACAAACATTTACATTGATATTTGCCCAAAACTGAAAGAAATATTTGGCTTAATTGTCATTTTAATTGATATACTCTTGTCTACTTAGCCTTTTTTAATAGTCTCATACCCTGTAGATAGGGCTATATTTAGATGCTGGTAAATACAATGACAGTGGGTGGAAAAGCCTTGAGAACATTCACACCGACTCACACCGACTCCTCATTCATTAATTTCAACCTGAGCTAATGCGTTCCTATTTGAGAGCCTTGCAGCTCCATCAGCCAAGGTGACCCACTACACCTGCCTTTAAATGAAGACTTAAAGCTTTAGTGCGTAACTTTTTGATATCAGTGAACATCCGTTACATTCAAGCCATCGCCAATTGAGTTGCTACAAAGCAATCAAGACCATCAGCTCCACACAACTCTCTCTGTATTTCTCAGTATGGCTGTGTTCAGAAGATTGTGGCGTCCGGCGACTTTCGCCACGCAGAAACTCGAGCGAAGAAAATGTCCTCTTCTGAAGAGTCCATCATGTTTTTGTTAATCCTCTGTGTCCTCCGTGGCTACTAGCAACTGCATGGGGGAGGGGTGGGAGGCGTGTGTGCGATCACATAATTGGCTTGTATCACGTGGACGCGCCGACAGTGTTGCTGTCATTACTTAGAATTCCTCATGAGGGAGGACAGAAACTACGCACTGTATCTTTAAATGAACAAAAATCTAGACGGTTAAACTAATATAGAATGACAATGAAAATAAATCCGCATTGCAGCTTAGATTTTTTTTTTTTTAAATGCAGCTGTGGTTAGGAAAGACCATCCATCATATCTGCGATAGAGGACACTGATATCTGATATTTAATAAAAGGCCAATGTCTGCTAGATAAAATGGCAAACCAATATGTCTTACCCTACATAGTATGACTGTTTTCTAGAACTGTTTGGATTTTCTTTTAGTAGTAGTGGAGAAAAAAGGTTACAGACTAATTCAACACAATGAGATATAATAAAGTAATCAATAATAAAGGCTTGTGAGCGTATACTGTATATGTAAATGAGCATGCCATGTATTTGACCATTCACATTGTGTGGCCAAAATAGCTGATTGTGTAATGATTGTTGGTCACGGTTTCACAATTTGCATTCTTGAACCAACAAATGGATTTAGATTGCGAGTCGTCTACGTTCAAGTGATTTCTCAAGTGCCATGGGGGAAACGGGCATAATCAATAGTTGTCTTGAGTGTTGCTGCCACTTTTGAAATTGTAATCATGCTTCAGCACTTGTTTAGAGGAGTGATGGAAGTGCTTACCAGAGCCATGCCTACAAGTCTTTGAGCTAGAGTCCAAGTCTCAAGTCTCTCGTGGTTCTAATTAGTGTTGTATCCCCTGCTGCGTTCCATCCAGGCTGTTTGGAACACTGCATAGCTATATATATATATATATATATATATATATATATATATATATATATATATATATATATATATATATATATAAGGAATTCAAAGCATGTAATATGTTATTATGACTCCGTTATCTATTAGCGTACAGTATCAGCTTTGATTAGTTGTTTGGTATGTAGTCTATATCCTTGACGTTCCACTTCCTGGATTGCTCCGGTGCCGCAGGAAATTCCACCCGATGCATGTATTTTCGCCGATTTCTGTTTCCTTCCGCTTTCTTTTTTGTTGGAATTTTAAACTCCGGTGGATTTCTGAGGACTGTGGTTAACTGCTCCTCAGATCTCTGCAGGGTAAATTGAGACAGCTAGCTAGACTATCTGTCCAATCTGAGTTTTCTCTCGCGCAGCTATTTTGCAGCGGCCCAAGACGATTGTGATTGGTTTTCTCCCATCCCGCAATGCTATGTGGAGTATACCAGACCCTCCTCCGCTCCACAGCGTGTGGATGGTCTGGCAAAGCGAGACTATTTGGTATGGAATCAGTGTAAAAAGGTGATTGCAACATGACAAACATAACACCAAAAATGCTTTACTTTCAAGTCAATAACTGTATTTTTTACATTTTACAATTAAGTGCTTTCAACCTTGAAGGTACAATCTCCGGACATAGTGCAGTTGGAAGAGATGTGAAACATTAACATACAGTATACAGCACATACCAGCTATTGAGATACTAAAGAAGAAAGGACTCCTTTGTCTGTTGAATGACAGACCTTCTCCTATTGTGCAGGCTCCGTGGGGCCATCAGAAAACAAATACAGAAAATGTTATACCTTACAGCACCAAAATTAATATTCTCCCAATTAACTAATTATCGACATGTTTGTTGTATTCTCTCATGTGTAGCCACGCAGCAGATACGTTACGTATTGCGTAGGTAGGTTACAGGTTACACAAGGAGGGAGATAACATTCAGCTCATAAGACGTTTCCTAAAAATAAAGATTGGTCACGAGTCCTGCGTCTCGTGTGCGAGTCGAGTCTGAAGCCTTTGGAGGACAAGTCTCAAGTCAAGGCTGAAGTCACTGTGTGTGCGACCTAAGTGCGAGTCCCCATCTCTGGTGCATACACACAGGCAGGAATGACAGTGGATGCAGTCCTGTGACAGTGTGAGCTGTCGCTCACTCTTGCTCTCCTCCCTCCTGAATCCTGTCTTCTGATGGGTATCAACTCCCGTATCCCTCCGTCTTATTTTCTCAGCCTGGCATGAAAGAGAGAGAGAGAGAAAGAGAGAGAGAGAAAGAGAGAGAGAGAAGGGGAGGGGAAAGTCAGCAATGCCGAAAGCTGACACGGCATTCTAAGTTTGTCACTGTGCTGTGTTGCTGTTTCGCAGCGCAGCGCTTCCAGGCTGAACGCTCTTTGTTGTGTGACATCAAACATATAAGAAACTACATTCACGCTCCTTCATTCCCCTCGCGAACAAGTTCAGTAGCTCCTTTTACCGTAGACATGCCACAGGATATACACATAAACCCTCATTCAAGGCAAACGTGGAAAAAAAAGGCAACTCTTCGAGGGAAACATGAGGATGTCTGCCGCACGTCCACACCGTTTGACATTTGAACTCAATGAAGGCCTTGTATCACCCGTGGGAGACGCCTTGCTTTTTCTTCCACATTTTCCTGCTAATTTATCTTCCTGCAGAAGAAGCACCTTCTTCGGAGAGAGCGCACGTCAGAGTTTTCTATCTGGAGCAATGTGCTTTCGCCATCCTGAAAGTAAGTCTAGTAGGAAGGGAGGAGGGAGGGAAGCGTTAATGAAGCTTTGTAAGAAGAGACGGTGATGCAAGGATCCAGTTTTATCAGTGGGAGGGCTGCGGTAATTGGCTATCTAAGGGAGGGAGGCGGCAGGGGGTCCCTAGATATCAAAACAGCTTTGGAGACTCAGGGAATCTGCAACAATGGAGAAGAGAGCAGGAGGATTGTGTGTGTGTGTGTGTGTGTGTGTGTGTGTGTGTGTGTGTGTGTGTGTGTGTGTGTGTGTGTGTGTGAGAGAGTCAGTGTGGAAACAGTAAAAGTGAGATAACTTCCCTTTTTCAATGTTCTTTTTTTTTTTTTGTTCAACAGTGAAATAAAGTAATTCATTATTGTTGACATAGTGTTTGCTCCCATTGAGTTCATTTGTAGATGAAATCAAAGTAATAAAAAGATTATTATTCATCACGAAATGAAGCCAGTTTTACAAGCTTTCACTGCATGAGTAGATGAGTAGAAATTGTGTGCACGCAGTTTTCTTCCGAGCATCTGGTGGTGCTTCGATGCAAAAGCAAAAGAGGCTCTTGTTAATTTTGTGGGTTTTTTTTTATTTATTTATTTTTTACAAAAAGGCTGATTTATTAGTTGGATGTGTGTTTAACATTGTGAAAGGAGCTATGGCAAAACTAACTTAAACCAAGAGCCAAATATATATTCAATTTATTACTACACAAGACAAAGAAAAGCAGGGAATCTTAACATCCGAGAAGCTGCAACCCTGGAACTTTTGGCATTTTTGCTTGAAAGATGTTAGCAGCTGTTGCTCAACTAATCAAGTCATGATTTCATCTCTAACAAAAACACACTGCTATAAACTTTTCAAACCACTTCAGTGTAATCCATTCCTCCGTTGTGAGCCAATGTAAATGCTGTGAACCCAGGTGACTACAGCTGTCGTCTGCTGTGAATTAGCAAACTCAGATTACACAAGATATTTGGTCGAGCACTTCTTTAAAGGAGATTGCCTAGTGATTCTTTGCTAATATAGTACCCTGCCCTTTATGGAAATGATTCCCTTGTGTTTATGTGCGAGGCATTTGTAGGCTGGTTGTACATATACATCACAGAGAGATAATTTATGGAGGCACTAATTAAAAGTAATCATCACATTAACAGCGAGTACATAAACTACATTTATATCAGCGCTCAGTCACGAACGCCTCTCGTTCAGTTGCTTCCACTCTCACAAGGCGATGAGAGAACAATACCGATATAAAACTATACAGGCACATAAAACACTTATTGCTCATTTGCCCGTGTGTGCCATAATGAGCATCTGTGCTTTTTTATGTAACGTTATTACCTTTAACAGCGCACCTGTCTGTTCTGCGCCTCGGATAAAGAACGGAGATTCGCATTTTTATTTTTTTTTATTTTTTTTTTGGAAGCCCTTTTAAATGCCAGCCGGCAATTGGCTTGGTGGGTAGATAGCAAACAGAGCGCTGACACACACACACACACACACACACACACACACTCACTCACTTGCACGGCAGAAAACATTCTGTTGGGAAAATAGTGCGGCTAATTAGTGGAATTAGCCACAGATCAAAAGGTTCAATTAAAAAGTGGTGTTGTAGCGTGGAGGCTGCGGGCCTCATTTGCATCACAACATGTTCGGTGCGGGCGATGCAGGCTGACGGATGGACGGACAGACGGATGCCAAAATATGCTGTGCACCTTGCAGGAGTGCAATGAATGGCTGAAGCAGACATCAACATACAGCAAATGTATCACAGGGAACATTGTTACCCAAATTACTTAAAGGTATAACGGAGGATTTTCCCGAATTTTAGAAATGAACCGCCCTCTCCACTTTTTAAAAAAATGCACATGCGCAACACCCTACCTGCTCCCGAGAGGGAACGCCTATTAAACGTGTGCACCAGAGAGCATGCACGAGCCTAGTTCTCCTCGTGCACGCTCTGTTTACAAGTTGCTGTCGGCATGGCTCTACAAGCCTACTTTCCAAAAGAAGATTTGCACTTTTTCCACTATGTCAGACTCGCCACCGGTAAGTGGAAATCTATTTATGACAAGCATCTCTATAGCTAACGTTAGCATGCTACAGGCCAACAAACAAGCTATCGCCGAGAACGGGGAGGCAGCGGTCAGAGGCTCTTATATACTGTCTATGGTCGGACGCCGTGGCCGTCTGCTCGCTGACCTGTCACGGCACGTACGACGGCCTTACGTAAAGATATCCCAGAATGATTGACAACTAGGAGGACCAATAGTCTTGATGATCCACTCGGAAAAAGAAAATCCTCCACTATACCTTTAATCCCACATGGCTAGATTTGGTTTAATTTGTCCAAGGAATGAGGTACTTGTCATTGAGCTAACTGCTGCCAACTGAATACACTGGTGATTGGAACATCCCAGTTACTCTAGATAATTCAAAGACCTTGAAGTGAACGGTTTTCATTAGAACTACATAGCCAGATAAAACTGTCTGAATGGCTAGATTCTGCTAGGGTTAAGTGAGAATGCAAGACACGACCTGGTCCTTCTAAATGTACTCTAAATTTCACAAATGGACACATACACAAGCGTGCAAAGGAACACATTCATGTATGCAAACACACTTGAGCACACACGCACGTACCAGGAGATGAGAAATGACACTCATTTACCAGGAGATGAGATATTACATTAATTTGCTCAAAGACTCCCAAATGGACACGCACGCACGCACACACACATCCACAAATGAAACACAGGCATTAATTTGCTCTGTTACAAACACACACTAACACACTAGCTAATGAAAAGCATGCCATTCATTTGCACGCACACACTCGTACAGTGCCTGTTGTTGGTCTTTTGAGTTCCAGGCTTAATTAAGAGTAGGCTATAATTAAGTGTGTGCTGTTATGGCTTTGCTCAGTGGGGTATGTGGTTGTGTGTGTGTGTGCATTTGTCGTGTTTGCATGTGTGGACATCCCCGGAGCTGCTAAACATGCTCTCTGACCAACACGGCCAATTCACAGCACTACTAATTTACCATTTAAATACCACATGTTTGACTCCTAATTAAATACCGTGCCAACACCAGCAGCTCACACTTTTCTTTTTCTCTTGATGTTGTTTATATCAGCAAAAGGAATTGCTAAATGTCATGCCATGTAAAATGTCATTCTCTGTTTTGTTTTCTATACGTGATGGTTTCATTTATGGGCATTATGCCTCTTTTACACCCCCAATAATACAATAGAATAAAGCTCATTTAGGTATAAAAAAAAGGAAAACAAACATTACGTGGGTCCACAAAATCAGTCTCCCATTTATTGTCTATATAGCAGCTCCTAATGTTATACTCTATGACATCAAGTTTGAGACTTACTTCTCTGGTTTCTGGCTTTAAAAGAGAGAGAGTAACTCATGTTCATAAATATACTAATAACCTATTGGGATTCTTAATTTAAGTGTGCTCCCCTTTAAAGCAAAGAAATAATTGATTTGTTTGCCACTGGGGGGCATTAGTACACGCTGTAAGCACAACATTAACATTTTATTAAAGTTGTTGTAGGGAACATTTTAGGAGTTTCACATCATGCACACATGGGTTAAGTGAGAATGCATTAGCATTTAGATTATTATTTTTTTTTTTTTTTTGGAGTTGTGTTTGGAGTTGTATTTTCGACCTGTTGCTGAAATCAAGAATTGATTGAAGTGCAGTTTTAAATTCCAATTACCAATTGACCAATGACCAATGAACTAGTGCAAAGGTGATCGGACAGGGAGGGCCAAAGACAGACTTCTGGGATCAGTAACGCCAACAACCATGGAGTTTGCATAGATGTTGTCAAACTAGGCAAGAGACGGAAAAGATTTAGGGCAATTTGTCATGGCTATGGCTCATTTGCAAACATTTACACAATGTCCAGAACATGTCTTGTCAATTCGACGGTGCAGCCGTGCTAGTGCACATTGTTTGTGTGTGTGTGTGTGTGTGTGTGTGTGTGTGTGTGTGTGTGTGTGTGTGTGTGTGTGTGTGTGTATCCCCATGCCGCTACTGTCTGCTACAGTGGTAGTTTGTACCTCCATGCTGTGTTAAATGGGAGTGTCCAGGCTGCTACCAGGCCTCATTCATCAGCCTCACACAGGAACAGACCTGGCTGCCGATGAGGGAAAACCGCCTGGGATGCAGACAAACACGGAAACACACACAGTACAGTACATACAAAATGTTTTAGCAAACAACACCACAAATTAAAGTTTTGACATTTTGAGACGTGCGCACATACATCAAGTGTGTATAGGTGTGGTGACATCAGATCGGCGGTGGTTGAAACTGACACCCTCTCCCTGACCTCTCTGTCCTCCTCAGCGTCCCCTCGCGGCATTTGTTCCACTGAGCTCTTTCACGCCCGACTCCCATCTGCCTCTTGGCTGCCACTGTTGTACCCCTTCACACTGCGGCCCGTGCTTGAGCCAAGCTGTCAGCCAACATTGGTACGCGTCCAGCAAATTTCCTCCTGTAGCATCCACAGGAATAAAAGAAGAAGAAGAAGAAGAAAAGACATTTTCTCTCATGAAGTCCAAGGGTAGCACTTCCCAAGACGCCTGTCACTTCCATCAGGGTGCTAAATGGTTTTGAGAAGCACTCTGGTTGTTGTTTTTCCTGTTTAATGTTAAAACGCAAAAAAAAAAAAAGAAGTAATATCTGTCTATTTTTACATTTTCAAGGACCCGTCTTTTAAAAGGTTTTGATGGCGGCTTGTAAAGCCACCATTGTCTGTGTGCCATTTGGTTTAGCCTTTTATTCAAACTCCCTTCTAGTGCTGTGAGTGCATTCCTTTCTTTGCTAAGTATGGCTGAATATCCTTTTTAGTTCATTGCATTATTTAAATCAAACACCTTGAGAGAGCTGTGCATGTTGACAGGTTTTTCCTTCCTCAGAAGTTCTTTTTTTAGACTGTAACCAAGTGCACATGCTTCAGAGTTTAGCGTGGAAACGCTTTGAAAGTATCAGGGGGAATACAGCAATTTGACAATGTCAGATTCAAAATAAGTATTTTTTTTTCTCGCTCCATTATTTCAAATCGGAAAGATTAGGAAAACGAAAAAATCAGCCTTTTGAAACTGGGCCGAGTTGTTCAGCTGTGGGATTGTTTTCAACTGAAGCAGTTTTTTTTGCTTAAAATACTTTGTTTGCTTTGTCACTGCTACCTACAATTTGACCACGTACCTACTGTTTTCAATCGCAATGAGTTCTCTCAGTCATTTCTTCCTCAGCTTACCACTTGGGTCTTATTTTATTATCTTTGTGATGAGGAAAAGGCTGCTTTAAAATCATGGCTCACATCATCAAGTCCTGGAAAGTCTTGAGAAAGAGTTTCAGAGCTGCTCTCATCGCTGCAACGAGTCTCTCGCACTCGCTCCCATGAACTGAGCGGGGAGAATTGACTGTTTTATCCCTTTTTTTTTTATTTTACACCGTGAGTGTTCGGTTTCTCTGAAGACTTGCGCCTTTGTAGTTTGAAATCGCTATTCACTGTGTTGTAAAAAAAAAAAAAAGGAAACACAGTTTAGAAAGACAGAAGGAAGTAGGAAAAAGTGTGTTTTTCTTCCCAGACTCGGTGAGTCGCTTTTACCATGCTAACAGTTTTGAAGAAGCAGCAGCAGGAGCACTCGGGGGTGGACATGGTGATTTCCTACTTTCCTACCTTGATGAGCAAACTCGGAAACTCAACTGAAAGCGCTTCTAGAGAGGCAAAGCTTTGCAGCTTCTCGCCGGTCTATTATTTCTTTCTCTTGGGTCTTTTCATGAGAGGAAATGTTCATGTCAGCGGGGTTCAAACGGTCACCGTTTGATCCTGATCTTTCTGTTAACCCTCATTGGAGGCGCTGGTGTCATTCGTGTCATTTCTCTTTACTAAACCCATGGTGTCTCTTTTTTTTCTTTTTCCAAACAAGGTTAACCCCAATCTGGTGGGCTGCCGTCTACGCATTGTACAAGAGATCAAAGCCCGAAGCGTATTTACTGTTACTATGTGACCTTCTTACTCTTGCAAAGTAATATGTGCCGCCTGACTCCCCTTGCTTCATTTTCACCCTGTGTGCACAGTGTGAATTAGTGAGAAAATACATGTTTTCCTTCTGACATTCGTGCTTGCTTCTTTCATTGTCGCAATAAAAACATTAAGAGTGTGATCCATCTCAGCCCAGGTCTTTCTCTCCTGTGTGAACGTCCGCTCCCTTCCTCGGCTCTTTACTTTTTCCTGTCTGTGAGGTCGGCCCCCTCGCTAATTGGCCAACCATGCCTCCCCTAGAGGGGGGGGGGGGGGGGGCATGCGATTGACAGGGGTGATAATCAGCGTAATGGCAGTTAGTGGTGGCTCCGAGGCCAGCTGTCTGCCAAGGTGTTGAGAAAGCCTGCAGGAGAAAGAGCGAGGAGGCGGGAGGCTGCTTCCTATCGCATCCGCCACTGGTGTTTTCTGATGGTTTGTGTGCACACCAAGTTAGGAGGACAGGGACACCAGTTCAGCCACTGTAAGCTTATTGGGTCCTTTCACCCACCTCTGAGGTAGTAACCGTGTGGAGAAATTCTACTATTCTCCCTATTTTCTCTTATTTCCGCTCCCCTCCCTTGTTTCTTCTCCCCCCTCCTTTCCTCTGGCCTTCGCTCCTCGCTTACCCAAGCAACCATGGAGGTGTCATTAGCACCGTGTCCTAATTAGTCCAGTGCCAGCTAATTGTGCTTCTGACGCTGTGTCTCCGGGGAGGTAGGCCTTGCTAATTTCAATAAGTATAAACAAGCAAACCGCTCCCCACTGACGGCTATGGATTAATTAGAGACCATCCATTGCATGTGCCGAGGGAAGGGAAAGGGAAGGAGTTTGTGGAAGACGCAGCATCGCGAGACAGCGGCAGAATACGCTGCAGAGGAATGACGTGGGGTGAAAGCGAGTTCGCTTTCATTGTCGTCTCACAACACACACTCCGAAGCTGACGCTCATTTTAGGAAATTACCATCACTTTCATTTTCGCGCAGCCTTTCCAAAGCGGGATCGTCTCGAGCGGCAGCTCCCCGTTGAGAAACAAGGCCCCAAGTGTCTTTTTTTTTTTTTTTACGAGTTTCATTTAAAAGGTTGAAATGAAGCAAACAAGTCTGTTTTCTTTTCCTTCAGAGAGACTGATTTGTGTACGCCCCAGGGCCCAGACTGCCACAGTAAAGGCAGTCGCTTCTGTAAAGTCAATCTCATTTAACCTTACATGTTTGTTTGTTTCTTTTGTTTCTTTGTAATATTTCAGGTTGGCTGAGCATGCATACTTGTTTTCAGCAACGGTTTGCCTCATGTTCATGCAGTAACAGATACACCTGGGAGCTCCTTCAGTACAAGTACAACTTTTTGTACTCCTGTCCTCTGAGCAGCGCTGCTTGAGTAGTTTGAGTTCCGTTGCCTTGCTCAAGCGAGCGTCGATAGCATTTCACACCAGAGGGAAAATACTCACTCATTTGTTAGAAAGTTAAGTTTGGAAAATGTGATGAAATAGTTTTATATTGCCACAGTGATACATTTTATGATGTTATAAAACCCAATCTGTGTTGCAGGTAAGAAAATAGATTGGAACAATTTGGTTTATTTTACATTTGAACACCACATAACCGTGTGCTGCACTAACCTGCTGAAAGAAAAGTTGACAAATTAACATCAAGATTTACATTAGGTTTTATCAAGCAATGTGTTGGCATTGCAGGCTTGTTCAAACATGTATGTATGTGTACATTGTGGTAAAGAATAAAAGAAACTCCATTAGCTGATAAAAGCACACACACAGATCTGAACATTTTCCAAAGCTTACACAAATGCTTCAGTTCCCAAAATCTTGAGAACCCATTCATAGTGGACTTATTAGTCATTAAAGGTGCAGTAGGTAAGCCTTATAAAACTAACTTTCTGTCATATTTGCTGAAACTGACCCTATGTTCCAGTAGAACTACATGAGCAGAACTACACTACAGCCTGTAGTGCGATTTGCAAAAATCCACCGCTCCCTGTTCAGATGCACCAATCAGGGCCAGGCAGGGTGTCTAACTGCGTGTCAATCACTGCTTCTGGGGGGAGGGGCTTAGGAGACAGTTTTGGGCTTTAGCGGAAAGGGGGGGAGGGACTGAGAAGTTGTCGATGTTCAAATGTTTCCTGGATCTTTGCAATCCTACCTACAGCATAAGTGCTAACATTGTAGGATATTTTATCTGTTTTTATAACTGCATGTTTTTTTATTTTTTAACTGCTCTTTAATGTTTTATGTAAAGCACTTTGAATTGCCCTGTTGCTGAAATGTGCCAAACAAATAAAGTTGCCTTGCCTTGCTTAAAAACCAAGCGCCTCTTACACCTACAAAGTCTAACAGAATTTCTCAGACACTCAGTTTATGAATCTCTGATCTCTTTGTGATTTGACCTTTCTGAATTTTCACATCACAGTTTCAATATAAATACAAAATAAACACTATAATTCAGCAAGTGGACTTCAAGATGAGGCAGTAACCTTCTCGTCACTGGTGCTTTGCAGCCAGTGAATTTTTTTTTTTTTGCTGTTTCCGATGGCATATGAGCTGATTCAAATGGTGAGCAGGTGTTGCGTTCACTTCACTTCCGCCCCCATGTGATAAACTCACAGTAGTCGGCAGTGAATGGATGGAATGCGATGTGCCTATCTGGCTCTCTGGATTCTTTTTTTGCTATCTGTGAAATGTAATTCTGCACATCTCACTCTGCTGCAGACCGTATCGCACTATCCCTTCTCACCTAATTAATCACTCCATTGAACTTACTGCCACTCAACAAAAAACAGTTGGCAGTGAGAGTGAGGCGCCTTCGTCCTCTCCCTTCCCCCTTTTAAGTCTGGCGTGATTGTCACACGCAGGCAGGTTCGTTGTTCATGGTCCAGGTATTTCACCCATTGTTTAATCGGGTTCACAGAGGGTCCATCTTTATCACCACAAGCCTGCGTGTGTGTGCCATTAGGTCAGGCATTAACAATTGAGCACCATATCCGCTAGTGATGGAGCAGGCTTGTAAATCTGAGGCTACTGAAGGGTGCATCTCCTCCCTCAAGAGATGAATGGAGTAATGGACTTTCATTACGGGCTTCATTGTCGACACTTAAGCACACCCACATGCACACGTACGCTATAAAAATGTAAATATAGGCGGTCTTTGGAAAAAAACAAATAAAGATGAACTGTGAAAGTGGCCAAAACACCACAAAATCACCACATACAAATCCAGGTATGTATACACACACACACACACACACACACACACACACACAGCATATTTCCTCTCAAACTCTTTAATGACAGCACTTAGAGCTGCCTCACATGGGCGGAGGTGTTGCCACTGATGTCGTGATGGAAGGTTATTTTTCAGGAAGACGTTAAATTTAACACTCTCAACTGTGTGCATGTTTTGTCATCTAAACATGTGGATACTGCTTGTGCATGAGATGGAAAGAGAGAGAAAGCAGGAGGGAGAGATGACGGAAAGATTTATGGGTGTAATAATGGAATCTCAGTGGCTGGGCCATTGACACTGAGGCATTTTCTCCCATCCTCCTCCCATTATTAGATGGAACAGGAGGGAGTAAGCACGGCAACATATGGGCGGGAGAGAATGGCAGGCTGTTACGTTGGAGCGCACATCACACACTCTGATTTATACCATCCAGGCATCCGTACACATCAAGCTATATGAAATGATTTTGTGGATCCATTTCGCACAACTTGATGGTTTGACTTCAAAAGCGTGATCTTTATATTTCATTGGGTGTACAAATGACTGGGAGTCTACAGCCATGCCAGTTCTTTTTGTGAGGCTCCATATAGGCTACCACATTACCGGCCAGGGGGTGTTTGTTACATGTCATTTCCCTCTAGCTCTCTATGCTTCCTTTCTGTATCTCCACTATCAAAATAAAGGCAAAAATGCCAAAAACAAATTATAAAATGTTTTATGCTAAGCAGGTATAGATCCACATTTACAATTTCAGTTTAGCATGTTAGCATGTTAACCTTTTGAAAATGAGGACACAAAATACAGCTGAGGCTAATGGCATTATACTATATTTGAATATTTGTCCTTATAAACAAAAACAAAAATTGGACTAATTTAACCTGTTAAGGGCGCTGGATTAAAAAAGTCAGATGATACCCAACATGATTAGGAATCATCGTCTAGGCACCATATATATCTGTACCAAAATGCATAGCAATTCATCCAATAGTTGTTGAGATATTTCACTAAAAGCCACACATGAAGTTGAACTATAGTTTCTATAGGGCTCAGATTGGGTTCAGGGATTGAAAATAGCAGTGTCAGGTTCAGCGGGTCGGGTCTTAAACACTTGGGTATGGGGGATCAGGTCTCGGATTCAGGCCTATGCAGAACTCTATACGTGTATTTATACAGCACAAGGTAAACTCATGGCTAAATCGGTTGCTGCAGCTGTGTTAGTGATGTAAGTTATGCTTAGCTTCCTGTCTCCTCTCAGTCTCTTTGTACCTGAATCATACAGTACACACTGCAGTTGTGGCTTTCTTTTTTTTATTTCTAAGGCCATTATGTCGCAACTTCCTGATTATCTGTGCTGATGTAAACATTGGCAGCAACGACTGTTTACAGTAATGTGATTTGTTCTAATGCATAAAGCGACTTGGTTCAGGCAATCTTCTCCTTGTGCAGCTGCCTGCAAATGAATTAAAGCTGTAAAATCCAGCCTGTCATGGTTCAGACTAAACTGTTAATGAAGGATGTCGTGGCCTGCTCATTTAGGGAGATATATTTGCTTAATTTAAGGGATGTTTACGTACTTATGTTTGCTGCTTTGATAGAGTACGCTGGAGCACTTGTGTAGAAAGTTTTTCTTCTCATTTCAAATCACTTTCAAGTTGTTCATCTGTAACTTTCTTGCTGTTTTATCAGTTTGAATGAGCTGGTTGAACAGAGGTTAATGTTTCCATTCATCCATCCATCCATCCATCCAATTCCAATAACTCCACGTCTTTATTATGTTACAGAAACCTCCTTCCAGCATGGCAGATTGCCACAAACGCTGCTCATTGGCCGTCACCGAGCAACAAACACCTGCCATTCTGTAATTAACACCTGCTGTGGGATAATAGACACCTGCTTTTGACTGCATTGATTATTTTAGGGTGACAGGACTGAATGTAATGAATGGCTTAATGCTTTCCTTCATTTCAATAATTTAGACCAAAGTAGCATCCTCATCACATTCTTACTGCAGCTACGTAGCTCTTCGTTAGCATAAGGACGAGTAGGTGTTTTGTAGGAAAGGTGAAGGTCAGCTCACTCGCTTTTTGTTGTCTTATACAGCCAGATAAATTAATTTAACAATCAATTTTTGGTGCGTTATTGCATTTTCTTTGCTGCTATATCCTTTAAATTACCAGCAGATGGAGTTGGCCAGTTGCAGATGTTGGAATTTCCATTTATTTTTCAGAACACTTTTCATCCATAGTGGCGTTAAAGTTAAGACTAAAAGTACTTGATTTACCAAGGCAATTAAAGGCCTTTGCTGAGTCATTGGGGTGGACTGGGAAACCTGGCATGTAGTATACGATCTGCCAAGCCGTTATGGCATTTACATAAAATGTCAGCATTTATTATATAGTTTTACATTTTTCAAGCTCCCTGCTGTACTGCAATTCTTGTATGGCGGTGTCTGTTTTGAAACTGAAAAGGTTTCACCTGAATTGCCATGGACAGGCAGTGGAATGTCTGAGAATTAACACCACATATTCAACATGTTCCCAGTGCATCAATAGAGCGTCACCATTTGTTACTAGCTATTCAAAAAGGAGCTGGTTTTTAAGCTAAGTTAATTTGAACTCAAGGGAAGAGTTGCTGAAAGTAAATGAATTCACCAACTTCTTTTCTGCTCGTCTTTGCCCTGACTGGACTCTAAAGAGCCGGCCACTGGAGAACGGCTGGGTGGAAAGTTATCAAAGTGTAGTGATGCTTATGGCTAGACAAGAGGAAATAACATGCATGCCATAGAGAAAAGCAGGCGATCAGAAACTTAAGATGTTGAAATTAAGCTGTAAGTGTGCTTACATCAACAGAGCCAAATGCTCTTGGCATTTAGGCGTACAGCTGTTTTGCAGAGTATTTTGACCTCTGCACTCAAGATCATCGCTTCCTTTCTCAACTTTTCATCAAACGAGAATGCGAGTGTTGGCTAGAGCGGCGCGGCGTTGCCCTCTGTTGTATTTCAGACAAGAGAGAAATTGAAATATATGCTAATCCGCGGCTCGTTTTCGCTGCTATCCCACAGCGTGGAGCAGCACAATATTTCCATAGCGACTCATACATTTTTGAGGGATTAAGAGGGGGTTAGGAGGTGGTTGGAGAACCCCAGGCAGCTTTACACACACACACCACATCAGCTGACAGTGAGCACGGTAAAGGGCATGTGTTTAACCGTGATTGATGCACTGTCAGTGATGTAGAAGACAGTGGGAATCCAGATTAGAGAGAATGACCCATGGGAGTGGAATGAGAGATGGGTGGGGGAGATGGAGACAGCGAGAGAAAGTGAGACAGAGGAAAGATGGTCTCTGTGAACGTCTGATAACGTTTTCTCACTGCAACGCATTTCACTTTGAAGCCCAGTCTGCCATGCCGGCCCAGAAACTAATATATGCACGAGCGTCTTTCTGCTCCCTGCTGTTTCCTTTTTAATCTGTGTCTTGTTTTGTAAAGAAGGCTTAATTTCAGTCGGACACTGCAAAGGCGATACCCAGAGCGCCCTTTTCAAAGTCCACCCAGTGACTTTAGCAGATTTCACGCTGTGTATTAAATTAAAGTGACATGGACAAGTTGGCATGGCAGCAATTCTATCTTAATTTAAGCAGATTTGCTGATATACAAGCTATTTGAAGCACAGGTATCCTTCGACAAAAGCCTTCAGCAAAAAGCAGAGTGCAAAATCTTCAGCAATCAACAGGTGGAATATCAAGTGCCCCATCAAGATAACCCTAAAATTACAACTGAAGAACAGTGCTCCAATACCCCAAACCACTGAAATGCCAAAAAAGAAGCAGGTTTTTCCTCCCTGCCACTGCACTCAGTAGGTCAGCTCCATAAAAATGGTCATATGCTATCATATACTGTAACACTAGCAAGTAAAAGAGGTAAGAGACTATGCTAAAAAAAAGCAGATAAAAGGATAGCATACTTGGACTTGTTGTTTTGCTAAAATATATTACGACATAATCGAATGAATAGAACAAATGACGTGAAATATAAGCAGAAAAAGCGAACGTGATTATTTATATTCATCATCAAACTTCATCCATTGCGAGAAATCACATTTTCCCAGGAAAAGAGTGCTATTCATGTGAAGTGCATCTGTTGCCATAAAGGGCCCATACAGGACAAAAGCTGTAACCCCCCCCATGCTGCGTGATTTCAGGAAAAAAAAATACAGATTTTTTCCAGGAAGGACAGACACAGTGGGCGGTTATAGTGTCATTACAAAATAGAAATCTCCAGAATGTGGCGAGTGGTGTCACCCATTGACAGCAAGGGGCCTTTGGTGCTTTTGTGGATGTTTCCCTTGACAGTGTCAGGAGGCTGGGAATAGAGCTGAAAGCTGTCTGAGGGCTACCAGGGCCCCTACCTCAGGGACCACAGGGTGTAACAACAGGAAAAGCTTGAAAAGAGACAGAGAGTGAGAAGAAGTATTTCGGGATGAAATTAAATGGGTGAAATGTGTATGCATATTAGAGTTGTAGTAGTGTTTGCATAAATGTTAGCTTGTGTATTTGTCTGTGGGTACAAAGAGAGAAAAAGGACTCAGGCAGCCCCATCCATTGTGGCTGTTAGCATGGCCCTGACAGAGGGTAATGGCCCTTATTCTAATCCTCTAAAAGATGAGGGGTACAAGAGGTTCAAATGCACAGAGACGAGAGGGAGGACGAGACAAAAAAAAAGAGGCAAGGGAGGGATGGAGAGGCCCCATCCCACGCCTCATTGAGTCCTCATTCTGAACGGCCGGCACTTCATTAAAAAACAGAGGCGTCTTCCGTAGGGAAAAAAAAAAGCGCCGCTTGTTCATACTCCATCACGACACATAGAAAGTACAGAGAGTTTATTTGTTTTATCACAACCAAAGAGCAACGGAGCATATCTTTGAGGGCCACACATTTGTAATTTATGATAATTGTTTTTTCCAAAAATGTAAATATATTATGACAATTATTTACGGGGGAGCACACACTAGCCGATGTGACGCTTCATCCGATGAGGGTGGAAAAATTGCTTGAGCAAAATGCTCCTGATGTTGGTAAAGGGAGAAGGGCAGAACATGGTGTCAAAACAGCTGTACTTTCAAACATGAATGCATGCAGCTGACTCCAAATAACTCCTTTTCAGCTTTTTATTTTTATTTTTTTTACTTGGACCTTTATGTATTTAGTGCATTTATTCCAGTCCTTCACATAAACATCACATCATATTTAAAGCACTGGACATGAATACAATTCAAAAATGCAGTAAGCAAAAGGAAAAAAAAAATATTTCTCCATATGTAATTAGACTCATAGGAAAATCTAAATAATTTACCATAGACTAAAGTTTCTAGATAATTTATTTTCTATTTCGTCTGTGTTGGGAAGTCAAGCACAGAATAGAAAATGAATCCCCCTGTGTCCTATCCTATCAGGACCTTAATGTTACCATGGCTAACAAACATTTCTTTAAGATAGGTGGTATTGCTAAAAAAAAAGATGTTGCTATATGGACCTTTTTTACAGCAGAAAATTTGACTTGTCATAGTAGGAATGCTGAAAATGATAACATGAACGATGGCCCAATTCCATCAAGTGTCCCAGTAAGCTATTTCAGTGAGTTAGCATGCACAAAACCAGGGCCTCTCCTAAGTGGAATGCAGCCATCATCAATGGTTTTGAATACACCTGTGCTTTTCCTACTATCATGTACATGTCTGCCGTGTAAAAGGTCTAATGCAACTAAACAAAATTACATTCTGGCGTTAACGTTACATTACAGCTATATAGGCTCGCTTGCAGACCTTCCTCCACAGCGCTGCGGACATTACAACAAACGTTATCCAATCACATTTTATCCCCAAAAAAGTGTCAGCTAGCTAGCTAAAATTACTAGTTAACATGCTAGCTTGTTTGCAACAGTATCCACGACTGGACTTCAGTGAAGATTTTCAACTGTTGAAGAACAGATGGGATTTGGACAGCTCATGAACATCCAGAGGTTTTGTTTTTGGAGATATGGAGAGCAACGTTTTATTTTATCACAGCAAGAAATACTGGTGAGTCAGTTTAAATATTTTAAGTACCTTAGCTGCTTGATAAACTGTTTAACCATGGGAAAGAGGAATAGGTTAACATGTTTTATTAAGCTAGCAGGTCTTTGTTTTTTTATGATATCTACCGCTGTAAAATATTTTGGGGAGAGGTGCTTGCTATTCTGACTGCTAACGTTATACCCTGTGTTTTATTAGTGGACAGAATTTGGATGATTTTGTCTAAGGACACACGTGCGTGATGTTGGCTAATTGATGCTAGCTAAGTTGCTAGCTGCACCGTTGGTCTTAATACTATTTACAGTACGTTCACCTAACCAGTGGTTCCCAACTTTGTCATGTATGGACCCATAAACTGACACAACTTAGACCACTTAGAAGTGTATGACACCCATGACCAACACAGTCATCCATTCTGCCTTTGTGTTACTTATGGATGTAATTACAGTGAAAATAAATGATTCCCCTTTTTGCTGGGGACGCCCTGAAACCCCCTCAAGGGAACCGAATGGGTTTTTAGAGACAAGGTGCTTTGAAATAATTTTGGCTGATAGAGAGAGATATTAAAACAAAATGTCTGCGTGTTTATGCTGGTCCTGGCAACTCTGCCATAACAAGTACTTATACTTTGTCAGGCATAGTCATAGCATTTTAGGCACCATATTGCTTGTTTGTGCTCTGCAATGTGATCAAATGTGGAGGACACAGTACATTGTACTATAATGTGGGTGGCTTTGTTTGTTATGTAGCCATACGTTTTGTACTAGGGTATGCAGGTCTTCAGTCCTGGTATTGATGGTGGCAGTTATGCACCATAGTGGTTGCAAAAAAAGGGGAAAAGATTGGAAGACTGCAAGCCTCATTTTGCTTGTCTTCTGTGGTCTTACTTGCAATATGGCCTTTACTTAAGATACATTTTTACTTGAAAACCTGTGGTCCATTGTAGCTCGCCACTGTACAATATAGCAGAGGGATTAATCCAAATAAGCAATATTAAATAACTTTACGGTCTAGAGAATTCAATGCCGCCTCTGCATTTATACTTTACATTGATTTCTCCTCTGAATAGAGCTAATGTCATGTTGCCTTTCACATATTTCCTCGTATGACTACTTGTTTACCTGCCAGCAACCTGAATAATGTAACTTTGCTATCGGGTGGTTTCTGCCACCGGCTGCTCACTCCCCAGGGTCAAGGTAGGTTTGTTTTTCTCTCCTTTTGTGGGAGGGTAGAAACCACAGAGCGGCACAGTGAGTTCTTTTTATCCGAGTCTCTATCTCTGTGTCTCCATCCTCCACATATTGATCGCTCCCTGACCTTTCACCCTGACTGTGAGTAATGGAATTGCCTGTCGTGGACACGGACCCTGATCAAGGTCTTGTAAGCGTACGGCACATGTTTGTGTGAACTTGCCGATCGATGCCTCGCTTGCTCCCATGTCAGGGAGAATAGAGCCTTCCGTCATGTTATTTCTGTCAGGGCCTTATCTTGATTCCTCAAATGTCCTTGAAATTCAGCTGAATCCCAACGGTTTAGAGAGCAGAACTTCTATATTTAATAGTTGTCCTTTATAGCTTAAAGTACTTGCACTAAAATATTTCTTCTGTTTTGATGCCTGGTACAGATATCTTGAATTGTCAAACATTGTTGAAACCGGTGTAACGCCTTGTAAAGCACTTTTTGATGTCTTTTTTAATGAGTTTATTTCTAAATAAGAAGCATTTGAACACAGTGGGAACCTGCTCTTACAAAATGATGCCTGGCATGAAAGGAAGCAGAAATCTTGATGTGAGTCATCTCTGATCTTTGCTTGCAAAACACTTCTTTAAGGAATGACTCATGTGTGCTTCTGAGATGGTGACAGATGACTGTCTCAGGTTTGTTCACTTTTTAAATTTTTTTTTAATTTCTCTCACAAAATGAAACTGTGGCGAAACGCGCTCTGTCCGTTGCAAACACAGAGTGAGAGAAAAAGACTTGGGGTCGATCCTGGAGAATCGCTAGACCGAGATGAGATGACATACCACTCAAGAGTCTATCAGATTTCATTCTGACAGATGGGAACACTGTGGGGAGGTACCGCCTGGTGATGGGGAAAGTGTGGTAGAAAATAGGGCAGCGTGGTGTACGGAAAATGTGAGCTGGGGAGTGCCATAACCGTCTAAACAGGAATGTTTGTGACGGTTAACCACAGTGATGGAGAGTTTACGTTTGTGCGTGACAACTACAGGATTACTGATATCTTTAGGAATAGGTAGGAGAGTGATGCCCTGGAGTCCAGGGCAGATTACCCTGAACTGTACGCTGCAAAAAAGAAAAAAGTCTATAAGGCCAAGGGATTTATTTGCATTTTAACCCTGCATGTTAATGTTTAGGTATTTGTTTAGGCTTAACATATGTTATAGTTAGATTTTCTGCCAAAACAGTGCGATAAAATTAAATTGTTTAAAAAAACAACTGTTGAATAGAAGCAGAGAAAGTGTCAAGATTGTAATTTTCTGAATTGTAGCCCCTGCTTAGGTCTCATCTGAGTCTGTAACCTTTTTCTTGAAATAATTCACAGTAAAGATTACAGATTTATTTAAAAAAGTATTTATATCCCAGTGCAGAAAGATAATTTACCAATAAATACATGGATACAACTAATCATTTGAAAGGGACAATGCCATGCCAGCAGCTCTCAGAGGTTGTACTTGAGCTAAATGCTAATGCTTGCTAACATGCTCACAATGACAGTGCCACACATAATTGCCATCCCTAGACTCGTGTCACTAGCTTGACACCTTTATAAAGAAATTTTAAAAAAAGAACACTTTTCAAGTGGCAAAAACAGACTTCCAATAATAAGTAGCCTACTCTTTGCAGTGTACCTTCTGTTTCGGTTTTACTGTATGTGACTCAGTGACCTTAACCGTCACCCAACTCGCATGGAAAAACATCTTACACACACATAGACACAAACACTAATGCCAGAAATCTGGACTCCCCTTGAAATAGCTGAACCCCCTATGCTATGTTGAGAAAACACACACACACACACACACACGCACACGCACACGCACACGCACACGCACACGCACACACACACACTGGGAGAAAGAACCCAGAATAGCTGCACTGCCACATCCATTGCATTCCATGACCCAGCTGGCTGCCCTTTGGACAACCACCACACACACATACTGCTGCAGTCCTACACACATACTCAGTTACATCTGACATGTCACATACATATTTTTCAGTGCACACACAATCACGGACAATACACTTCAAACGTTTTTTTCTTCCCATTAGTCTGATTTGGTGCACAGTGTTTACTGTGCTCCTCGCCCCATCAATGCACAATACCAGTTCAGCCTCAGAGAGCTCGTAGCTAATCCTTCAGCTGTTTGGAGTTGGCTGGGGACAGCCAACACTGAAAAAGTCTGCGCCCCCGCCAATTGTAGCACAGATCAGATATCAATTTGTCAAGAGCGCTGGCTGGTCAGCTGGCTGGCTGGCTGGCTGGCTGCTGCAGAGCCTGGAGGCAGAGGTGACTCAGTGACTGAGACAGCCAAGAGTGGAGAGCCAGACAAGCAGCCAGCCGGTGTATTCCTCTGCTGCGAGTCTAAAGAAAGAAGAAGAAAATGTCCACTCTTTAAAAAAAAATGACCCTTTCCCTTGTGGAACATTTTTGGATCAATTCTTACCAATTTCTCACTTACTCCCATTTCACAATTGGTGGTTTGATACCAAAGGTTTCACTGCAATGATGTGGGTGTATTGTGTTTCTAAATGTGCTCTCTGCGTGTGGATTTGATCCTTTTCAGCCCCACGGGTGCAGTTCCACACAAATTCAGATCACAAAAAACATTTCACTGCTTTTGCTGTTCTTGTTTCCAGTATTTACTCTCACCTCCTTCTCAGAGCACATTGATCTTGAGAATTTGAGTGGGATGGATGACTTGGGAGTGTTGACCAGCTCAACTCTTGGCCTAAGTTTGAGAATGTTGTAAGGAGTCTTCTGTTTTGAGGAAAAATCATTGCCATGCCCCAATACCCATTGGGCACTTCTTAAGGCTGCATTGAACAATATCCCTTAATTTCATCTCACTAAGGCAACAATCCAACATAAATGCAATTAGACTTTATTCAAGCTGAGATGTGAAAGCTGTTCTATCATGTGAACAACTCTCATCTGATCCACTGGTTCTGGACCCCAGCCACATCCTGCAGTTCAGGTCGTCGTTGGATCGTAAAAGCCGCGTTTTCCCCTTGCGTGGCACATAGCTGAATTAAAATCTATTATGAATTGTGACAGGGCCATTAAGAAGACGGATGGTCAGAGCCCTCTGTGGGTTGGCTCGCTCTTTGTCCACCTCGGGGCCCTCCTTCCCGACAAAAGCTTGCCCCCTGCCAGCCCCCGCTGGGCATGTGGCGCTGACCTGGGGCGGTGTTTTTTTGTGAGTGTGTTTGTGCATACTTACATGTATATGTGCAGTAAAGACAATTTATGCATAGACATCTCTGCAGGGGGTTTGAGTGGAGACACATTCAGGCTTGAGTTAATTGAGTTTGCAAGGTTGTGTAGTAGGCCTGTAACACCAGTAGGACGGAGACCAGGTTAGAACTCAAACGGTCACAAGTCACCGCACACTCAAAGACACACACACACACACACACACACAGTCTCTCGGGGTCATGTTAGAGGACAAGAGGTGAGGGACAAAGGGGGGTGGAGACATGATGGATGACAGGAAAAGCATCAGGCAGGAGCGCTCATTGCTCAGTGGGAGGAATTTATAGATTGAACAGGACAGTATTTGTCTGTGTGTCATCTCCTGGAGTGTGTGTGTGTGTGTGTGTAGGTGTTTTGTGCGCGTATTTGTACTTACTCGTGTGCATGTGGATATTTTCCCGCTGTCTTCGGAGATGTCTGGTCACCATGGATATACGCAAATGTTTTGTCTGCAAGCACTCATTATTCAGCCGTATGTGGAGTAGTTTGCTTTTGTCTCCGCTCCCTCTTATGATATACGACCTGTACTCATGCTGACTCTATTTGTAGCCGCTTGTCATTCCTCTTGGACTCAGGTGTGTTCGAGGAAACAAGGTGCTGTCCAAGGTTTCCTCATTGATTTCTGTTGCAGCTGTGTTGACAACATTTGTTTTATTATTATTTTGTACAATAACATCGACCCTGGATAGAGTAGGGCCTGGATAATGGAAAGGGAGAGGTTTTTGACTTGGAATCACCCTGAAGAATAAAATTCCCATTCAAGGAGACAATAAAACTTCCATTTCTTTCATGTCATACAAGTAACTGATATACCAGTGGCATGATACAAATATGGACAATATAGCCAACTTCTGACTCCATAAATATAATTCCCGATGCTCCTGGTAAAAATAAGTTGCAGCTATTCTCATTCTCTCGCGCTCTAGGGTATCAGGAGCTCATGCGTGGCGGTCATCTATCACCCCTATTGACCAATTACTGTGCCAAGCTGGCCAGCTTCTAATGAGCTGCGAAAAAACACAATGGAATAAGACTCCATATCGGGCAAATAAATTATTAATAGCTGTCTGAGATTTTTATTTGCTCGCTTGCAGTTCCACTTGGCAGGGGTTGAAAAGAGTAGAGCTAAGAAAGGAGGCAAGGCTGTGGCTTTTTCAATTATCTGATTTTTATGAACTCTTGTGTGGTATGTAGCCACTGCTGGACTGGATGGATTATCCTCTGTGCTTAATATATTTGAGAGGAGCTTTCTCTGTTTTGCTTTGTTTAGGGTTTTTGGCTTGTGTTTGTCTCAAACCCTGTGGCCCTGTGAGTGATAACAATGGATTAGGCTATTTAACTACTTTAAGTTGTATATTATTCAGTCCCTCCAGGATTTCGCAGCCCAAAGTGCCTGAATTTGCAGCAGCTTTTGTAAAAAAACTGCGATAAAAGTTGCAATGTCTTTTGTATTTTTGTTGCAATAAAGTTGTGAGAGACAGTGAAAATTGCAACAACAAAAAAAAGTTGTGATTTTCTTTTGGTATACTTCTCTTAAAAATAAAAGTAAACTTGTTTTGGGGAGAATTAAACTATTGTGGACTGAGTTTTCCTAGTAACCTTACCAAAAAAGGCTCAGGATGCTGCAAATGTTGGTATGATATGAAAAAGGATTTAAGACAAAAAATAAAAATTAATTGAATGAATTAAATTTGAACATTTCTGTCAATGGCTTGTTAATCTTTTCAGTTGCGGTGATTGGTCAAAATTGCGAGTCGCACTGAATTCACGGTGATTGGTTGAATTTGCGTGAATTGTTGTGATCGCGACATCGCAAATTCCTGGAGGGACTGTTTATTGAATGATCATAGGTTTTAAATGTCTAATCTTAATCCAAAATGTATACTACTAACTATAGCTGGGTTTCAACTACAGTCATTTTCATTTTGGATTAATCTACTGATTTATTTACTCAATGAATCGCTTTGTCTGTACTGTATAGAACAGTAACAAATGGCTTTTAAAACTTCCCACAGCCCATAATGTCTTTAAATGTCTTGTTTGGTCCGACCAACAGTCCAAAAACCCAAGATATTTATTTTGCTACTGTGCATGATGCAGTAAAAGATAAAATTCTCCCATTCAAGGAAGCTGGAACCTGCAAATGTTCTGCGCTTTTGCTAAGAAAATGACTAAAACGATTAATTATGTAGATTCTATTAATCACCAACTATTTTGGCGCCATCCTGTTTCCTGTATTGCGAAAACAAAGGCATAAAAAAACTCAACAGTAAAAGTAGACAGCGGTGATAAAATATCAACCTTGATTCTGTTACTGTATTACATATTTTAGCTTACCGTTTACCTGTAATATGAGGTTGATTGTTACCAGCTGGCCGCCATATTGATTCTGTGACGTACTTACATTACGTCACCCACCAGCTGGAGCGTTTATTGGTCCGCCGCGGCGCAGTGTATTCTGGAAGGTTGCAGGTTTTCTACCTTTTAAGCGAAAGGGAATACCACAGCACTTTTTCTCGATTTTCTCTGGCCATGTAGCACCAATTTAAAAAGAAATGTTTGCACCATTCTACTGCATAGACAGCCCAGGCTTATGAAAAGACCCTTTTTCAACCGGTAAAATACTTCATTAATATCTTTTTAAACAGAATATCTTTGAGTTTTGGAACAAAATGGGTCATTTAAAGATGTTACTATTCTCTAAGCATTTAATGAAACAAAAATACAGTCAGATTAATTGATAACATAAATAATTATCAGTTGCAGCCCTATCCATGTCAGACCAAATGAAAAGGATAACAGCAACTTAACCCTTTTTGGTCTTTCTCAGTCTTTTCCCAAGCTGTTCAAGGCATTACATGATGCATAACATGTCCATCACATTCATCTATAAAGCCTGTGCAGGAAATTCCAAGGGTTTTCCAGCCAAACCATAGCACTGTGTGCCCAAAAGTCCATTATTTACCCAACTATCTTCTGTATTTTTCTCACCAACGATAGTAGTGTAGGGTGCACACTCAACTGCTGTTCCACTCCACAACTGCACTGTGTCCACTGTAACCTTAGGTACCATATGGATCCAAGTAAGCCCAAACATCAAAGAGTGTGCAACCCATTAGCATCATTTGACTCTTGCTATCCTACCATATTCTGTCTCTAGCTTGTTTGCATTTTAGTGTACAAAAAGTGTGACTAAGTAACTGCAAAAAAAGCGCACCTACTATAATATTCAGAGATAAAAGTATCAACCCAGATCAACCTTATCACATTGCTAATGCACATCATCGGGATCGTTATTAACGACTGCAACTATTCTTGCTTCAAATGTTCCCTTGGGTTCAATATTTGCGTTTCATTTGTTCTTTTTCTTTATCTCACAGCACTTATATCGTCTTTAGAGCATCGTGCAATGTTGCTTAGTAAACTCTCCATGGAATACACAGGCAATCACAGGCTTCCAGGGTGTTTCCACTAAGCTCTTTTATCTCCTTAAATTCACTTCATAAAAAATGATTGCAGAACACCTCAGAAGACCACTTTTTGCCTTTCTGTCTGTGATTTTCATACTCATAGGCTTATTAATACTTAAATTGTGAGCTATACCGTAATAACATTAGCAGAAATGTGTGTTTTTATGGTCAACCATAAAAACAGGGCCAGGCTAAAGGGAAAAGTGAGCTTGAATTTCTTCTCAGAAGCCACTAATCTGGTCAAAAGAAGAATATTTTTTTCACCGCAGACAGTCTGGTATAAATAACTTGTACACACGTCTCCATTTAAGGTGGTTGGTTGAAAACTGAGGGGAAAAAAGGAGACAGATTATCATCCAAAGCAGTGTGACCTCTGGCACTGTGCCTCCCTCACTATCTAACTGCCTTTAACTTTATTTGGCTGTCGACTTGAAAGAGTCTTGCTGGGCTGGCTGCGACTGCGCACGCACACATACACACACACACCACACATACGCGTACACAGACACACACACTGAGACATCCTCCCATATGGCATCATTTAAAACTCCTGGCAACTAATGTTTGTGTTTATCAGGACGACAAAGCCGACTCCTGGACCACAATGGAAAGGACCTAAAAAGGTTCCCGTTTCATTTAGCAAACATGCTAATAATTCATTCCACGGCTATTATTGCAGTGATAGGAGTTACTAGAGTTCATTGCTGGACTGGGCACTGGCTTATATTTAGCCCACATTGTGAACACTTGTCTCTGTCCAAAGCCTTGATAGGGAACCAACCGTTGGTCTCATTTGATACATGCTTCGTGTCAGGTGCTTCAAGTTAATCCTCTGATAAGGAATTACTGCTCCTATTATGAATGAATAAGTGGATTAGTCTTGTAAAAAGCCAGTAAATAGCCGAGCTGCTTCCATAGCAGCTTGAGCCGAGCATTATCCTTGTTCCCTGCTATTGAATATACGTGAACATGGGCGCTACATATTCATATTGGAGGGGGGTCACCTTAAGTGAAATGATTTAACTCGTTGAATTCATTATTCAGTTATCGTTAAAATATAGACCTACTCCTTACAAGAGTTATCATCTTCTCCGGCGGAGGATCCCAAGAAACTTAATTTGTGTAGGATTCTTTAAGAAGTACTTTAATTTGTATCGGTTTTGTGTTATCCATCATTTTGAAACAAGTGTCATTTATGTCTAATTTTGGAACAAAACGATTCATTTATAATTGAAAAAGCTGCTTTTATTGGAGTTTTTACCACTGCCTCCTGGCAGGTCTCCTCTCGTTATTAGAGAATGTGAAACAGCAGAGTGAAGACGTCGTCGGCCATGTTCTATGTATAGTGTGAGTGTGCATAACACCGGCCCTTTTTGGACTGCAATTCAAGCTGGCTGCCAATGAGTCCACACTTCTGGGACTCGGCTTTGACCGGCAGAACAACAAGCTGTGTGTGTGTGTGTGTGTGTGCGTGTGCGTGTGTGCGCGCGTGTGTGTGTGAGAGATGCTTGGGTGGTGTGGAGTTGAAGGGGGGCAGTCATGAAGGAGGTAATGTTGACGATGATGGTAATGCCTGCGAGCAGAAATAGCTGGGCTGCTCTGTCCTCCGGGGCAGATGGATGAGTTATTGCACATGTGTGCAGTAGCGTTTGGTGCTCCCAAACAACAAGATCAAACTCTAACACATGCACGCACGCACGCACGCACGCACGCACGCACGCACACACACACACACACACACACACACACACACACACACACACACACACACACACACACACACACACACACACACACACACACACACACACACGCTTGTTTTCTCAGCAATGTTGACCCGCTGTAGAGGTCAGCGGTTTTAGCACTCAGCTCTCTGGGCCCGGTCATAATAACAATGAAAAATGGCCTTGTGGCACACGGCCTCTACCTCTGTGTGTTTGAGGGCAGTCTGAGTTTGTATGCGAACGTTTGTGTCTGTGTTCCATTTAACCATCCTCGTTTCTCCCCCCCCCCCCCCACACACCTCCCTCTTTCCGTCCTCCGCCTGCATCCGAGCTGGAACTTGCTAAGGGAAAATGGGAAACAATCACAGGCAAATTGCCCACGCTGCCGCTGCCCGCCACACACAAGTGGAAGGGGAAGCGCTCGCTGATGGATGTGAGGCAGAAATGATACACACTGATAGCGCTGTGTCTGTTTCAGTCCCGTGAAAGATAGATTGAGAGCGAGCGCCCGCTGTGCGAGTTGGGGGACGACGCCTTTTGCAAAGCATCTAGCAGCACAGCCCTCGAAATGTATTCATGGAACCATTCACATTGACTGTAGTGCAGTTTAAAGTACTTCTGGAAATAGCCTGGAAAGACAAGCAGTCACAACAATGCACGACTGCTGCCAACTGACTTGTAGCAGCGGTGCATTTTGTAAAGCAGACTCACTACACACTGTTGTTTTCTATTTGCAACGTAATGGAGTGAGAAAATAACTGGCAAACTGGCTCCCCAGGTTAAGAGTGGTCCAGCATGAAATCTGTTAGCAGCAACGATGAGTATCAACATTGTTTTCAGGCCAGGAGTTGCCACGTCAGCGGCCACCTAATGGAGAGGTGCTGCACAAATTGACGGAGAAACAGGGCGGAGGTTGAGAAAGTCAGTATACAGGTGTGTGAGCCAGAAGGAGCAGGGGGTTTTTCTGCTGATTGCCAATTTAATGTCCAGTTTTGTTGAGCTCTGCTGTTCACCCCAGGTAGGTTTTGCTGTGAGCTTACCAAGCTTTGGCTAACGACTCTCACTAGTGGGGTTTCCATCAACGTATTTTTATGTGCATTAGAAATTGTTGATGGAAACGGCAAAATTCGAATAAACTTTTTCAAATTCGCAAACAAGCCAAGAGAGGATGATAAACATGACCACAAGTGACAGACTACATACCTTTTCATTATTTTGCCTTCTGAGGTATTCAGCCTGCTTCTTTCCACTCAATTATACATCAATGAACACTGACTCTAAGCAATAGCTGTTATGAGTACCCCCCCCCCCCCCTCTCTCTCTCTTCTCTAACTGCTGACAGGTAACACCTGTCCTGCCCACTATGGCCAGATGGACAATGCCCTAGTGCACCTGCCCCTCTTGGTGCACCTGCCCCTCTTGGTGGCCCTGCCTGCTTTGAGCCAAGCCTGAGTGCTGGCACCTGAACGTGAACACACACAGTTGGAGTTCATACCCCCTTTCCCAACTTGGCATGACTTAGTCTGGCATATGCAGTAGCATTTGAAAGCAAATACAGTAAATCAAGGGCGTAGGTTTCCTTTAAGAAATGGAAGAGAAACAGTAAAAGGGTTGTTCAACTAGAGGGAAAAGTATATTAGCCTAGGAAAGAGCACATCATTGGTTTTGAATGTTGTGCACTGAACGTTACATTTAGTTTTACCGAGACCTATGGTAGTCCGGAAAGATGGACGGTGTTTCATTTATGATATCATGTTGCCTTTGCAGTTTAAACCACACAAATTCAGGAGACGTATTAAAGCTTAGAATATAGTTTTGCAAAAAATCCATTTTCACAAGCACTGTCCTTCACTACCTGTCAAATATTTTGGAAAGTATGACTTGGGAAATATGCCTATTCGATTTCTTGCCAAGAATTAGATGTAAAGATCAATACCACTCACCATGAGTGTACTGTATTGTAAATGTGAAGAACATTTTAATGAATCAGCTTTTGAGGTGCTGGTAGGCAGATTTCTTTACCTTCAGACAGAACCCTCTGTTTCCAGTCTTTATGCTAAGCTAAGCTAATCAGCTGCTGGCTGTAGTTTCATGTTTAGTGGACACCTATTAATATGAGAGTGGTATTGAACCTCTCATCTAACCTGTCCAGGAAGCAAGTAAACTATTCATTTAAGTAGTGACTTTAGACGTTCTTTATGTGTTCCACCAATCAGATGGTTAGGCCTGTATGTAGCCTGAAAGGCGTAAGCCAGGGCAGATGAATTTACACACGCACTAGGCTACTCCTCTTTGTTGTGAGTGTATGATAACAGCTGAAGGCGACCACAAGCTTCTCTCCCCCAGATTGTGACAGCTGGACAGTAAAAGACATTTTAGTAACTCACTCAAACTGTAGAACTGTGTGTGTGTGTGTGTGTGTGTGTGTGTGTGTGTGTGTGTGTGTGTGTGTGTGTGTGTGTGGCACAGTCCGAAAACGTCCCCACAAAGACAGGTGGTGAGCACAAACAGCAGCGGTGAAACAAAAATGAGAACTTTGCAGGAGTCGTTCCAATATCCCGCCAAGAGCGGGGGGCCCCCTGGAGTAAAGACAGAAACACCTGTGTTTACTGCGGCTTCAAATAGAGAAGGAGGGAGACTGAGATAAAGAGAGACAACAATATTACAGAGAGACAAACTTGGCACCTAACAGGCAGAAAGCTGGTCACACAAACTCTCCATTCCCCCCCTCCTCCATCCTCCTCCACTCTTCTCTCCGTGGTAGCGCGTTTGAGTCGGCAATCCCATCGCCCCTTTCTTGGCCGAGCCTTTGATACCCCTTCCCTTTTCTGGCTGGATGCGGCAGGGTCTATATGTGATGTGATGTGAGCTGATGTGGTGCCTATCTTTATCTATGCCCGAGCTCGGGCCCTATCACACATCTGAAACTAAGGCTTTAAGGGTGCTTATCCTGGAGCTCCTTGTCAGTCTTCTTGAATTTGTGACCAAATGGGGCATTTATGTCAATGAAAACATTTCCGTTTGCTAAATTACTTAATTTAACTTCCTTATTTTTGCACCAGCTGCCAGGTCGCTTGTGACTCACAGGACACTCAGAAATGGCATAGATAAAATCAAGAAAATAAATCCTCAAGCCAGCCCGGGTCAGCTTCTGTTAAAAATGTTTAAAATAAAAATTATATTTTCCCGTTTGTGTGAGTCACCGCCACTGCAGCCCCCAGCCTCAGCCCCCCCTTCCCCCCCAATACCCTGCTTAATTTATTTTTGTGCGAGCCCTCAGTACTATGTGAATGGACCCATACATACAAGGACAAGGTTATTACACAGTTGCACAACATGTGTGTTTGTGTATCAGGAGGTCGCTTAATACTCTCAGGTTGTCCCCGACATGATCTTAATTTGTTGTTGGTTGTATTGATTTTTTTCCGATATTGAAGTTAGTATTGCCATCTAATTTCTGCTCTCAGGATTACAAATTTAGACTCTTTGATGATAACATTATTTTCCACACTCCCTAGTAAGCTTTCTCACTTTCTCCTCACGATTCTGCTGAGAACAAATAAATAGTAACAAAAAAGCTTGGAAAGACAAGAGAGAGCAAGAGAGTACTTGTTATGTCATGTGTGCGGAGGAGGGAGACAGCTTCCCTGATCACGACCCTCCTCGTACCGGTGACAACGAGACGAAAAGTGCCTCCATATTGGGGCGGATGGCTGGACAGATTGCCTTTTGTCCTGTGACAGATACACTCCACATGTGTCACAGCCATGGACCCGTCACCTCGCCGAAGCAGAGAAGATGAGATAGGGAGAAGAAACAGGGAAGAGGAAGGCAACAAGGGCCCTACCACTGACAACGCTGGCAGCCTGTTTATCACCACGCATTAAAATAGACATTGGCCGCCCTTCTTGCTGTCTCTTCCTAGCAAACTCCATTGTTTCTGGAGGAGGTAGATGTCTAAGACCTGCCTTGCTAAGTGCTTACAGAGCACCACTCACTGTCACTGCAAAGTGCCACAGCTGCAGCGAGAACCAGGCTCTAACATAGTGATTTTAAATGGCTGCAGCGGGCATACATATCATAGGAAGATATATTAATATATTTCCCTTACAAACCTGCAGCGGTTGAGCTTCACTTGCTTTAGTACTACTTGTAATTTTCCAGAAAACTACAAGTGAAGGCCTTTGAGGTTCTGAAAGGAATAGTTTGACATTTTGGGAAATATGTTTTTGAAAAGATTGATACCACTATGCCTGTATAGTAAATATAAGGGTGCAGCCAGCTGCCATTTAGCTTACCTTAGCATAAAGACTGGAAACATTGGGAAACAGCTAACCTGACTCTGTCCAAAGAAATAGTTTGACACATAACCCAGAGCGTACACCACATCCATGGTGGTCACCATCTTCCTCCTGGCGTGCTCTGTGTTAGGTGACGGCGTCACGGATCACGTTCTCCAGGAACACCTTCAGCACAGCGTGTTTCTCCTTGTATTTCAGACCAGAGATGCACCTCACTGGCAGGGTTTGGTGATCCCCTGGATGTTATCACAGAGCACCTCACGGTTTCTGCTAGCCATCCACAACGTTACTGCTGCATTAGTCTATATCCACGACGTTCCCCAGGACATCCACGCCATACTTATTGTAGTACATTACTAGCTTTGCCTTCGGCCCATCGGCGATGCCCACACTTGTTATTTGAGACCCCTAGTGACGTTTATCTGACAGACAATAATAGTTACTAAGCAACCAAGATGCAACCGAGCGAAAAGATTAAAAATAATACCGCAAAAATCTGTGCAGTCAATATGACCTTGTATGGCCGAAATGGTAAAAAATGATCATATTTGCCTTTTATGTAATTTATACACACTTTTGATACTTTTAGGATAAGTCAGGTACCAGCAGGATTGTGTTTTTTTTTATTCAGCAAAGTTATTACACATGCATTTCAAAATGACCATCATGGCCGTTCTAGTTTAACACATTTCGTTTAACGTGTGGTATTGTTCATTCTGGCAGAGTAGGCGTCTCTTTATTATGCAGCTACAGATAAAGAGTAAGATGATTATACTTTATAAAATATTTAGAACTTGTAGAAATAGCTTCTGGGAGAAAGAAAAGGTTCAATCATTTGGAGTAGTAGTCAATCTTTTCTTTTTAGTCTCCACTGAGCAACAAACTGTTTTTAAGTCAACATTTTTAAGTGAACCTTAATAATGCACAGGGATCATGTAACCGCTCGTACTCCCACTTCTCTAATCACATGCAAGTCAAGGCTTGATTCTGATAAAAGCCTTCCCTCTTGTGTCGGCCATTTCACCTTTACACAGTCTAAGAATCAAGAGTAGCAGCAGAAGAAAAAGAAGAAAGTTAAGTAAATCTTTTTCAACTTGAAAATTAAAGGCGAAGGAAGGAAGCTTAAGGGAGCAAAGGACATGCAGGGTTACATACACAAATGGTCTCCGTTCCAGTAAATGCCACTCTTGCCCTGAGTTTTCTCAGATAACGGCATCGCCTGGTGTACAATTCTACTTGAATAGAATAGATTGGACTGCAGGTTAATTAGCTGCTGGAATGGTTTCCTTCCAAAATCTGAAATGACCTCTCAAACAGCCCAAGCATGTATGAATGTTGTGTATAAACCAGGCATTTGCTGGAATGGAGGAGGCGCAGTTGGGGCACTCGGTAGACTATCTCTGTTATGTGAGGAGCATTCGGGCTAGTGTCAGGGTTAAGGTATTTTTAACCAGGCATGCATACACTCAGCGGGCACCACCATGTGCCACCTGCTGGACCCTGTCAGCTGTTGAATAACTGAAGGGGTGAGGGGGAGGGAGAGGAGACACCAAGGTATGTTTCATGAGGCTTTCATATTATTGTGTCTCTTTTACACCACCACTAAATATCTCCGTGTTAAAAAACCGCCCTGCTGTTCAGCCAGGAGTTGCAAAGAAAATCTAACGACCGCTGCATTTTAGACACAAAATTCACATAAAACTAGAAAGAATACTCGAAAAAATACCTGCAGTTTACAGAGAAGGAGCCCAGGTTGCTTGTTTATTCCACCCGGCAGAGCCAGAGGTGGTGGTAGATCAATACTTGGCAGATATTGATGCCGCTATAGTGGTTATTTGTTCTTCATCCATTTGGCTGTAGACAGTCCTCCCAATAGGTGAAGGCATGGTGGGAGTCCCTCAATATTCTCGCCCCATTTTGGTCACAGCTGCTCTCATAAACCAAGGTTCATATTGCAGCAGCTGGGCCCACCTCTACACAAGACTAATTGTAACGCAATTTCACCCTCAGCTCCGGAGCCAATTTATGAAGCCACATGAAGGCCAAGTAATCAATTTCCAAATTCTTCAGTGAAGTTTTTGAAATGTTTATTTGGTTTGTGCTGCATCTACTTGGTTCAAGGTTGTTGTTTTTTCTCTCCTCAGGTCTCCTCTTAAAGCTTTGCACATTTCAAGGTAGATTTTAAGTTGAGGACATTTCACTTTTTCACCCCACACCTCGGTGATAGAAAGGATGCAAGCTGAGTGGTCCTGTGCTGTTGTCCTTGTGGCTTTTATGACAATTGGACTGCCGCGGCAACAAGGACTGAGGACAAACAGGCAAGGTCACACTAAAAACACACCAAGGTTACATGCGATACCCCACTCTTAATGATCTGCAGCAACTTTGGCCATTGTAAAGCGGCAAGGCAGGCCGACGCTCAAAAGTTTCTTTCGTTGCTTGGCAACCGCACAGAGCGTACAGTAAACAAGGTCAAGGGGGATTTGTGCGTTCGTGTGTGCCAGTCCGCTTTTAACTTTCCACTGAGCACTCATCCACTCTACACTCTAATTTTGGATGAGGTGTGGAGTTGAGGGTTAGACCGATCCATCGGTCTGCTGATATACAGTTCGTGGCTGATATGGGGCTCTCGTTAAAGGGATACTCCAACCGAAGTCTACCTTTTTAGTGTCTAGACATCTGTGGTGTAAGAAAAGTTAGTAGTTACATCAAAACATGCATAGGTACTTTTCAAACCACTGCTGCTGTCCATCCAAGTGCTTTATATTTTACAATTTACAGTTATAGATTTGCCAAAAGATTACCTCTTTGTTGGTTATAGTCTCCTCAAAGCCAGAAGTACTAGTTTTAACGAGGATTTTTGTTTTGTCAAGAGAAGGGTATTTAAATTCCAAAGATAGATATTGAATTTAAAGTTAAGGTGGCAATCAGTCATACCCAATTCTGATACAATGGTTATAATGCGATATAAATGTATTCTGTAATTATGTCACATTCTTAACACTATCTCTGACGAGCTGTAAACTTGTCTTGATTAACTTGGAGATTGAAATAGATTTGAGTTCACTACAATGAAAGTGGCAGTTGAGGTATTTTACTATTAATTAATTTATTTTTGCAAGATAGAAGTGAGTAGTAGACAATGCGCTGTAGTTGGACCGGTCATCCATCTTTAGAGAAGTAGTCTATTTTTCAAATAAGCTACTTTATAGTCCCATAGATATTCATTAACTGAGCAAAGCTCCCTGTTCATTATGCCCTCAGGTAGAACACAGACACATAAAAGGGGCATTTTCAAAAGGTTTCTCACTGGAAGACAATATAAAATGTCCTAAAACCAAAACATCCTCTCAGTAACTCTAAGAATACTTAGTTTTTTAGGGTGTTCCCATTAAGGATACTAAACCAGTGCAACATGAAGTACCAGCTGTAATCTGCTTAGGGCCAAAAATAATGTAATCACCATTCAAAGGCCTGTATTAGTGAAACCTTGATAAAGAGAGTACCCAAATGCTTTGATGATGTGCCAGACACCCCTGGCATGGCAACCGTGGGACAAACCTCCCATTTGAAAAGAGCCTCTTCTCTAGTCAGCACCATCCAGACTGATGTGATGTGACAAGGACAAACATAATGCGGCTGTTTCATTGTCTCCGATCGTCTATTGTTTCAGTCTATTACAGATATCACGTCTGGCAGGGATCGGATTGTGTTTCCGGCACCTGCGTCCCATCAAAATCAAACGGTGGCTGGTTTGATTTTCTGGATGATTTCCAATCCAGCTGTTGTTCTGGAGGCTTGTGGGAGGGAAGGTGATGAAAGGGTGGACAGCTACAATCATCACTTTTGCAACTCTGGTCTTTTTATATTTCTTGCAAGGAGACAAATCTACCTGAAATAGCAGTTTCAGTTGAAGAAGGCATTTTTGACCCATTATTTATTAGTGTGTATCTTTTTGCATATTCACAGATGCTCTCCATTACCACCCCTTATAATAGGTAACAATTGGTTCAACTTATTTTCAGCTGCTGGAAACTAGCGACAGGTGTAATGTGATCCTTTCCAATCTTATCCGTCTTCCATCCCTCAATGAAATTCCCTTTTTATGATATTGTTTGTTGATGCGCTTTGTGTGGAGTTGACATTTATTTTTTTCTGCTGCTGGCTTTATGGAGCCAACATTTTCTACAGCTTCAGGCTGTTTACTTGGCTGTTTTTGATCCAAAGCCCATCAATTTTACTCATCCAAAGCACTCTTGTAAGACTTCCAGTGATGGACTCCCACGTATTATAGGCAAATTTCAAATCATAGGCTATCCACTGTTGTGCTTGCTTAGTTAATATGACCTGGGTGACGTGTGGAAAAGAATTGTTGGATTGTCAGAGTGTATTTTTTATGTAGCAGTTTTAGCTGGACTGCCACAGATTTCATTTGCAAACTGCACATTTGCTGTGCCAGAATAGAAAACTCAGGGAGGTAGAGCTTAGCGATCGGTCGATTTCTAAATCAACGCACAATTAATCATTAGTCATATTAAGTACATTTATATTCATGAAACAACCTTGACCTCGGTGTTTGATATAGTATTTAAAACCACATCCATTATTACCTGCATTATATTATCATTCATAGCGGACAATCCTAATTTAAATCACAAATTCTAGGTCAACTGGTCCATGAATCTCATTGACTACGTTTACATGCACATACTATTCCGTTCTTTGACCTTATTCCGAAAAAGACGATATTCCGACTAAGCTGTTTACACGGCTAATGAAAGTGAATATTCTACTAATATTCCCGTTTACATGTAGCTGCGCAAAATAGGATTTTTTCAAAGTTTACCAGCGGCAGCGGACTTGTTGGAGCGCGCAAACACAGCCTCTCTCTTTCATTCCTTCAACCAGCTTCTCGAAAAGGTCGGCGTAGCGATGTATGTGAATATCCCAAAACCTGTTGGTATCCAAGTCTTTGATAATGTTTAAAAGTAGCTGTGTTTCTCCTTCTTACCGAGTCTGCAGCCCTGCAAACTGTTGGCTGGTTGGTTTGTTTACAGCAACCATAGCAACGCACAGAGCTGACCATAAGCTGTAAACAGGCAAGAGGCCGCAAACTGTGGTTAAAAACCCAGATTGAGACGCATATTCCGAATGGCTGTATACATGTCCAAAGAATGCCTCTAAAACCTGAATAATACCGGAATCCCCCACGTCTTAATCAGAAAATGCTATATTTGGAAAAAGGCCTTATTTGGAATATCCAACTGGAATATGCTGTTTACATGACCTGTATCAAATTCGGAATATTGTCATATTCGGAATAATAGTGGAATATTGGTGTGCATGTAAACGTACTGAGTGTGGAGTCCTGATTTGGTGTCAGACCACAGCACACACTCACCAAACAACTACAAAGATGTATGGCTTTTTCCTGTATATTCCACCATGTCAGCGCTGTATAGATAGCCTAGACTCTGTGGCTGTTCGGCATGAACAGCCCGTACTTGTATTTCCCTGTGACCTCTCTACTAGGGCTTTGACTTTTGGCCAAAAATCATATTTGAAGTTTGTTTGTTTATTAATATTAATATTTGAATATATTTGAATATTTATTACTAATATTTTGAGCATTAAATGCCTTCAGTAAGACCTATATTGGTATTAAACTTACGTTGTATATGTTCTGCCGTCAACCAGAGGGCAGTGTATGTATGGTTGTGTCGTACAGCTTTGTTACTTTACCATTCACGGTTCTGTAGCGGGGGAAAGCTTGAAACCCGCTCCCATATATCACGTTAATGGGCCTCATATCTTCGCAAACGAACCGTGTCAGCAAATCTGTCGCTCTATTTTGACGGGCATAGGGTCCGTCCTCGTGAAGGAAATAGCATGGAGTCGATACTGGCCTGCTTTGCCCCTTCGCCCCCGATCCCTCCTCCTCTTCCAGCTTGCCGGGATGTAGTGTTAACAGGTGGGCTCTCAAGTTGCTGGTCGTCCCGAGGTATGTGAGTTGGGCCCTACACATTTTACATATCGCTTTGTCCTTACTCGTGATTTTTCTCTGTTTCTTTGGGAACCCAAAGTAGCGCCACACGTTGCTGGTTGTTTTAAGCATTGGCGCAGCCATTGTTCTGCTAGCCAGGACGCTAACGTCAACTACAGGAGCCCAGATGACCAATAATAGCCTTGCTAATGAGCGATTCACAACTTCACCAGGCGTGAAAATACCTCGGAATCTGAATTGAAAGCAACGTTTACAAGCAAACACATTTACAAATAAATAATGCCCATAACAGGTTTGAACTTTGAATATTAAGGGCTGCCTAATATTCGTCCGAATATCAAAATATTTTTTTAATATTCGAATAGTATTTGAATATCAAAGTTCGGAATCAAAGCCCTACTCTCTACTCACTATTGCTTGGCTTTATTTTATGCAATGTTGATCCTCATTGTAAGCGCCATTCATGCCTACTGTAGAAGCTCTGGAGTAGGTATTCTTACTGTATATTCATTTTTCTTGTGAGCAAATTTTGGTCCATGTTTTTTTTTGCAGTCTTATTTACATCCCCCCCTTACATAGGAATTGGGGTCCCCATACTCTCGCCTCTATACAGTAATCCAATAATTTTCCTCCTTGCGGTTGAAGACTCCTGGCAGTTTTTTCCCCCAGAGGGAAATGAGTGTGTATCACTCCCGTCTGTAGTCGTTGCAACACTACGCAGTGTGAGATTGTGTCTTTGTGAACAGGTGAGGACAGGGATCGATTGATAGGGCCATGCTTTTTGCTAGAGTACTTACCTGTTATTAAGACCCACTGTGATGGAGGTAGAGATATCCCATATAGTACAAGTTCGCTCAGTGGCAAACAGCTTAATCCTTTCAGCGTGTCCTGCATCTGATCAGAGACAACAAAAGCAAGAAACCGGTTGGGATGGGTTTGCTTTTTTTTTCTTCTTTTGCCACGTAGGTGTTCATGCTTTGTGCATTTGTCTGAGAAAAGTCATCGGGGCATGCTGCTATTTGTGTTATTTGTTTTCAAGCTCTTGTGTGTGTTTGTGCACAATGAGAGCCGAGGTGGGTCGCGCCTGGAGGACAGGCGCCGGCTCATTTTTTATCCCTCTCCTGCGTGCCTCAGTCAGGGGAGGCTTTGTCACCAGCTATCTGCCTGCCAGCGCAGGGTATTGTTATTCCAAAGTGCAGGCGAGTTAACATTTCTCTTGTCACTGCTACATCTCCCCCACAACACACCAGGAGAAGGAAAAAAAAAAAAGCAGGAGAGAAGAGATGCTCCTTGTTCACTCTACTCCTTTGCCCTTTCCTCCTTTCTCTGTCTTTGTCCCTTGCTGACTCTTTCTCTTCATACCTCTCTCACTCTTTATCCTCTCGAGGGAAAAAAATGGCCCCTTTTATCTTGTTCTACATGTTATCTACTTAATAAAACTCTGCTGCTCTTTTAATAAAACAGAGCAGATGCGCTTGTTAAACATTGATGCTCTGTCTTAGTTTACTTGGTTGTAACTCTGAGCGCCACCCTCCCATGAGTGGTAATGATAACACTTGTTTCATTGTTTGGCTGAATCCGATGGCAAAAGCAGATTTAGCACGTGACAAGCAGTTTTTTTTTTCTTCTTTTAGTCGGTCATGTTTTGTTGGGCTAACGCTCAGCATGTACCGTTCAGCCCCCTGCAGTGAGTCTCCTGTCAGCACTGTGGAATACAAAAAAATCATATCAGCCCGGCTCAGCTGAGACAAATGACAAATACCTGTATTCATCAGCAAACGTGGTATTTATAAATATAATGATGAATGCCATTGACGAGCTGCGTTTGTACTGAGTGATTACGCCATTACCTCGGGGCAATTAGCTTTAACACTTGGACACCACGGAAGCTGTAGGCCTTTGCCAGATGCCTGAGTCCCCTTCTGGACTTTTTGAGTTGATAACATGGCTTTCTGTGCCCATATTCCTGAGATTTATTTACCCTGCGAGAGGCTGGCAGGCTCAATCGTCTTTTACGCTGTACGCTGTTCGATTGGGAGCAGCTCGTAACTCAGGCAGTCTATCAAGTCAATGGGCAGCGTGTTGAACGCTGATTTAGCATGGTAATTAGAGATGTTAATTGTTTTCATTACTCAGGGCCTGGGGAGGGTAGCTCCAAAGAGAGAAGGGAATGGGCACTTCTGGGACTGATCGGGGGTTCCATCACTCGGGGACGCAAAATGACCTCCCCATCGCATACAGATGTTATCTCACTCTTACGTGATGTCCATGTAACCTCCATTGAAGAAGAATCTGCTGATTATTTGACCTTTTGAATCATCTTTGTGCATGTCTGGCACATTATCAGGAAGGTTACAGTTTGATATATTGGCTAATGTTAAATAATCAGCTCTTACGCTGAACATGATTTGCAGCAGAAGGATGTATTAATGAAAAGCATGGTACGTCTTAGCCGCTGACCTTTCCCTCTACCCATTTGAAGATTATTCATGAGAGCGCATCAAAACAAAGCTACATCTTACAAGCTGAAACTATGAAGTTCTTAACTGCTGCCAAAGGTATAATATTCTGTCTGCAGCCGCTCAGCCACGGCTGTGCTGTAAAATGTTTAAATGATGAATTAGTGGAATGGACCGCAGTGAATAGCTATCGATTTGTGCTTGGTAGGGGTTGCGGCGCTTCAATAGAATGGGAGCATGCACCTTTTTGTGTTGTCTGTGGTCTATTCAGATGTTAATACCTAAAGAGGTTCACTTCAAAATGAGGCATCATTTGAAAAAACGTGACCACTCGTACACATCAATGTCACCACGACATTGATACAAATGATTTTACTTTGTAAACTGACCCTTGATAACACAAGTCATTGGATTGACTGAATTGTAGTTCTTTCAAACTGAAAACTCAGACGCAGGGAGTGATGGGTCTCTGTTTGATTTCATTAGTGTTTTTTTTAATTAATTTTTTTTATGTGATGGTAACTTGCTGACTCTGGCTGTCACTTTCATCAAAGACATATTTTCTATGTTCAGTGTACAAAGTGTTGTCTACAATGTTTGAGTTCACAGAGATTAGTAGCACTTTATTCCCAGTCCAGCACCAAGGTCTCTGGTTTTTACTGTTCAGCGCCCAGTTTAGTGTCCATCCTCCTTATGTGCCAGTGTTGAAATTTCACACTCGGCTGCCCATTCTTATGCTTTCAGAATAATGAGCACAGCAGCTCATGGTACTTATCTGTAAGTGACACTTTTATTGGGCGAATTAGTCTCAGATGTTACTATCTTTGGACATGGGAGTAAGGCCTCCGTGACCCTGCATGGAGAAAATCTTCCTCACTTCAGCTGAGCCGTGATTAAGATGTTTCCCCCCTTTCTGCCTTCTGTTTTTCTGCTCATCGTAGTTATTCCTTCATGTGAGAAATGCTGCTCTGTGGCCTTCAAAAGAACATCATCTGCAATCTGTCCATTTTAAATGAGGTTCTTCAGAGTAAATGATCTCTTTGGGAAGATGGAGATATGTGTTTGTGATCTCTTTAAAAAAAAAAAATATATATAGCAGCTATATGAAGTCGCAGCTATGTGAAGTAGCCATCGTGACCTGTTACAAGACTGAATGACATCACTCGCTCTCTGCTCCTTGCATGATCAGACCAGCTTTATTCTGTTTTTTACGCTTGGACCAAAGGGGGTAGACATGATGGAAGCACAGCTTCATTCTGTGTGTATTTTTTTTTCTGTAGGGGTACTCACACTCCTTATCGGTGCATATAATATAATACAAATCTTCTTGCAGGGAATCATATATCGGTTTAGTTGATCTATTGAAGTCTTCAAAGCCGTGCAGCAGTGATGGCAAATTGTAGTCAGAAGAAAAGTAGGCATTTGATCACCCCTGCATAATGGTGAATGCCTGTAATTAGAGGATGGACATTGAGTTCACGAAGCCCCCCACATCAAAACACACAAACACTGGAGCCCGCTGTGCCATCTCATCTAAGTCAAGGCAGTTTCCAGAAATAGCCCTGATTGGGCCCTGAATAATTCAATGTCATTTTTTTCCCCTCCTCCAAAAGGACTGTGGGAGCAATTGATGAGCGCGGATGAATATTTAATGGCTCGGAGTCTCTTGGACAAGCCGGGGCCTGGGATGACAAGCTCTGAGAAATCAAACAGAGAAGAGGAGAATGAGAAAAGGAGGTTGCGCAGTGAGGGGTAGCACAAACACTGAGGGGAGATATGAGTTCAGATGCAGGCAGAAGCAGCTAGATCTTTTCCATACATCTAAAAGCAGCCAGAGCTGCCAATTTCTCTCAAGGATTTATCTGGCCATATTGCAGCGCTTGCTTAAAAGTCAAACAGAAGTGTTTGATTGCCCTTGTGAAAAACTTTGATACTTTTCGATGCCCTTTTCCCCCCCTCTGTCACATTAATTATTAACGGATGAATGTTTTAGAAATGCTTTAAATGTTTTCCACTACAAGTAAAGTCTGTTTTGGGGGGTGCGAGCCAGCAGGATAGACAACTGTTTCTTCAACTTTGCCACCTCTATTCCCTTTCAAACAGGAAAGCTTAATTTCCCGGGAGATGCAAAACTATATGTTATAGAGAGAGAGTTGTAATTTTACAGTGATAAAAGATGGAGCATCAGGGGTCCCACAGCGATATGACCCCAATTGGACCCTAGTGTGGTGCTAGTATTGAGGTCAAACTTACAGGTAATGTCAGCGGAAATCTTAGGGCACATAAAACAAACGTACCTATTTTAATCCTGATGGAAGTTTGTAAGCACGATTTTGGATCTTTAAAAATATGTATACTGTATATATTGATAAAAATACATATGAATTAAATGTTCTATAAATTGCACTGTTAAAATTAGTAGACTGAGAGAGTTTCCATCAGTTTAGTCAGACATCCTGGACTATTAAAGGAGAACTCCGGCCAATTTTGTTCGTTAATCTTGCTGAATATAACTATGCGAGACCTGTCTATAGCAAAAACAGTTAGTGCAACAGCTGCTACATAGACGGAGCTGCTGCAGCTAATACCCACCGCTCCCACTTAGCTAAATAGTGCCTTTGTGTATCTTAACAGGACACAAAATGCAATTAAAATGTCTGTGTACAGTGTTTCCCCTAGGATTTTTTTTAGCCGTGGTGGCAGGTATGTCAAGAGAGTGTTCAGTCAGGCTTCAGTAATAATCATCATGCACCAGTCCCGTGTGTATTTGCAGCATATATATGTATATATATTATATATATATCCATTTTGTGTGCGATCCATCTGGCGTTGGAGAGTAGTATTCTCTGCTGTGGGGATCGTTGTGGTAGTTTTCCGACCGTCGGCCGTGCCTCTGCTTCCTGCCCGCCGTCCTCGCTTGCCACGCCGACAACAATCGCGAGAGCGCCCGCTGGTCGTGGCTGTCCTCCGGAGGACCGGTGATGCATTCGCGGCGATTTTTTGGGGGGTTTATTTCCCCTCAAAAATAGGTAATTGAGCACTGTAGTGGTTATGAGCATTTTATTGACTATGTAACTACATGGAAACGGGCAGAATTATGCCTGTGCCTTGTTCAGTAAAACACTAACAGACGGCTAGCGGCAGTCTCGTGCTGAAGTCCCGTGTGAATTCAGTTGTAGCAAGATAAATAACAGTGTGTAGGTCGGAGGAGCTACAGTGTAGCGTGAAGAGCGGAGGTGTTCACAAGGGAAGAAGCTTGGAGTAACTATGGAGAATATCGAAGATATTGAACATATGGAAGAGGCTTTTGAGTTTGATGGTCGTCCTTATTTATTCGAACCCGAGTATACAGACGAAGAACTAGCCTCACAAGAGTTGGAAAGAACCAGACAGACAGAGGGGCAACAGGCAGATGAAGCAGCTGCTCCAAGATCACGCATTTCGCGCAACTGGTGGTGTTCGTGTGGGTGTTGTGCCGCGAAGGCATCACCGGTCCTCCAGACCAGCGGGCGCTCTCGTGATTGTTGTCGGCAGAGAATACTACTCTCCAACGCCAGATGGATCGCACACAAAACGGATATATACAGTGTTTCCCCTAGGATTTTTTTAAGCCGTGGTGGGAGGTATGTCAACCCCCCCCCCCCCCCCGACACTCCAAGGCCGGACTTTCAAATAAAGAAAATTATCATTCAAAATGGTCTTTCTTACTGAATTAATGCTATTTTTTTACAGTACATTAGTGTGAGCAAACTCCTAAAAAACATGGAAACTCCATAATGATAACTGGCTCTTTAACTAGAACAAGATCTCAGACTAGGAGGCAGTTCACTGAGTGGTTGTTAAAGTCTGTGATTAAGGAAACATGGTTGTAGTATGCAGGAAATGTTTGCAGAAAGAAAGACTGTTGTCAGGTAAACATGTCACAGTCAAAGAGGCTGAAGGGAAAATTGATGTCGAAAAGCCTTTAATGATGAATGGACTGATAAGCAGTATTATACTGTATTCCTCATTTGCAATGAAATGATGCTGTTGCAAAATAATACAACCAGCATCATCATCAAGAATGAAGAACGCGTCATTCACGTGCATATTAAGTAGCCACATGTATCTGTTTTGGTCTTATAGTACATCCATAGCTTTACCTCCAGGAGAGAGGACGGTTCACTCAGCCAGCAGTTCAGTTTATAAGAATTTGTCCAAATTTTTAGATTCCTGCCAAGCTAAGCTAAGACTACAACCAACAGCTTTATTTGTTTTAGCTTTTTGCAGAGTAGAGCTGAGTTTGGTAAAAACAGCGCGGTGGACTGATCAGACAGAGCAGATTAAAATATCTCTTTCTACATGTTTATGCCGGTCTATACAGGTGAGTGCATTGATAAGTATTGACTTTTTACTCATGAAGGTTTTATCGTAACCTACTTACAGTGACGAGACTAGCGTTCATCTGCCCCCCCAGCGGCCGTTGGTAATCCTCGGTATCGTTCCCAGTCAGGTGCTGCGTGTGTTTTAGATGTGTGTGTGTGTGCGGTAACGTTAACGCGCACACACACAACTCGGCTGCGTGTGTGTGGCGCGCAGGCAAGAATCCCGGCATGTGAATAGAGAGGGGGGGCTGGGTTTGTGCTCTACCTGTGAAGCGCGTGTCCGCGCTATTCTCCGACAATCAACATTGATACCGTGGCGTGGCGGCAGAAATTTAACTGTGTTATGATTTCTGGAAAAAGAACTGTGACTCAAAGTAGTTTGATGATAACTTTGAAACCCTGCCGTGTTATCTGAAATGCCAAATTCAAAAACAGTGTGTGTGTGCGTGTGCGTGTGCGTGTGCGTGTGCGTGTGCGCGCGCATGCGTGCGTGACCCTCTGTCCGTCCGTCGGTCTCTCTCTCAAGACAGCCAAAATCACCTGGTTGTTTTAATTTGAAATGTGTTTATTTTGGTAAAACATCCGGCTGCACTGTGGTCTTCCTGTGTGTGATTACCTGCCTGGCTTGACGCATACGCTTGCGTATCACGTAAAAAATAGAGGAGATGTCGGAATCATCGTTGCAGCGCGTGGGCATACGCAGACGCTACGCGCCCGGTGTGGCCGGACAGATTGGATAACATGGGCGCCGGAACAAAAATAGCTGCACTACGCTGCTATACGCCTGCGGTGTGTTCCCAGTGTCAGTGTGTTAATGGCTCTAAGGTCCAATTTTACATCACTTGTAACTGTTGGTGGTTTGCACAGTCAATAAGATGATTGATTTTTTTTTCCCCCAACCAGACTGGTATTTTATATGTTCTTATTAAGGTTTAATGCAAAATCAATCAAAAGGGGAGCATAATGTGGTTTCTTACTGCAGATTGGGATACATATGATATGTACGGGGCGGCTGTGGCTCAGTGGTAGAGCGGTTGCCTGCCAATCGGAAGGTTGGTGGTTCGAAGTCAAAGTGTCCTTGGGCAAGACACTGAACCCCAAGTGGCCCCAGATGCTGCGCATCGGAGTGTAAATGTGTGTGACCTTGTACGGCAGCCCCGGCCACAGCGTGTATATGTGAGTGAATGGTGAATGGTTCCTGTACTATGTTAATGCCGTAACTCTGCTGTGGGGATCGTTGTGGTAGTTTTCCGACCGTCGGCCGTGCCTCTGCTTCCTGCCCGCCGTCCTCGCTTGCCACGCCGACAACAATCGCGAGAGCGCCCGCTGGTCGTGGCTGTCCTCCGGAGGACCGGTGATGCATTCGCGGCGATTTTTTGGGGGGTTTATTTCCCCTCAAAAATAGGTAATTGAGCACTGTAGTGGTTATGAGCATTTTATTGACTATGTAACTACATGGAAACGGGCAGAATTATGCCTGTGCCTTGTTCAGTAAAACACTAACAGACGGCTAGCGGCAGTCTCGTGCTGAAGTCCCGTGTGAATTCAGTTGTAGCAAGATAAATAACAGTGTGTAGGTCGGAGGAGCTACAGTGTAGCGTGAAGAGCGGAGGTGTTCACAAGGGAAGAAGCTTGGAGTAACTATGGAGAATATCGAAGATATTGAACATATGGAAGAGGCTTTTGAGTTTGATGGTCGTCCTTATTTATTCGAACCCGAGTATACAGACGAAGAACTAGCCTCACAAGAGTTGGAAAGAACCAGACAGACAGAGGGGCAACAGGCAGATGAAGCAGCTGCTCCAAGATCACGCATTTCGCGCAACTGGTGGTGTTCGTGTGGGTGTTGTGCCGCGAAGGCATCACCGGTCCTCCAGACCAGCGGGCGCTCTCGTGATTGTTGTCGGCAGAGAATACTACTCTCCAACGCCAGATGGATCGCACACAAAACGGATATATACAGTGTTTCCCCTAGGATTTTTTTAAGCCGTGGTGGGAGGTATGTCAACCCCCCCCCCCCCCCCGACACTCCAAGGCCGGACTTTCAAATAAAGAAAATTATCGTTCAAAATGGTCTTTCTTACTGAATTAATGCTATTTTTTTACAGTACATTAGTGTGAGCAAACTCCTAAAAAACATGGAAACTCCATAATGATAACTGGCTCTTTAACTAGAACAAGATCTCAGACTAGGAGGCAGTTCACTGAGTGGTTGTTAAAGTCTGTGATTAAGGAAACATGGTTGTAGTATGCAGGAAATGTTTGCAGAAAGAAAGACTGTTGTCAGGTAAACATGTCACAGTCAAAGAGGCTGAAGGGAAAATTGATGTCAAAAAGCCTTTAATGATGAATGGACTGATAAGCAGTATTATACTGTATTCCTCATTTGCAATGAAATGATGCTGTTGCAAAATAATACAACCAGCATCATCATCAAGAATGAAGAACGCGTCATTCACGTGCATATTAAGTAGCCACATGTATCTGTTTTGGTCTTATAGTACATCCATAGCTTTACCTCCAGGAGAGAGGACGGTTCACTCAGCCAGCAGTTCAGTTTATAAGAATTTGTCCAAATTTTTAGATTCCTGCCAAGCTAAGCTAAGACTACAACCAACAGCTTTATTTGTTTTAGCTTTTTGCAGAGTAGAGCTGAGTTTGGTAAAAACAGCGCGGTGGACTGATCAGACAGAGCAGATTAAAATATCTCTTTCTACATGTTTATGCCGGTCTATACAGGTGAGTGCATTGATAAGTATTGACTTTTTACTCATGAAGGTTTTATCGTAACCTACTTACAGTGACGAGACTAGCGTTCATCTGCCCCCCCAGCGGCCGTTGGTAATCCTCGGTATCGTTCCCAGTCAGGTGCTGCGTGTGTTTTAGATGTGTGTGTGTGTGCGGTAACGTTAACGCGCACACACACAACTCGGCTGCGTGTGTGTGGCGCGCAGGCAAGAATCCCGGCATGTGAATAGAGAGGGGGGGCTGGGTTTGTGCTCTACCTGTGAAGCGCGTGTCCGCGCTATTCTCCGACAATCAACATTGATACCGTGGCGTGGCGGCAGAAATTTAACTGTGTTATGATTTCTGGAAAAAGAACTGTGACTCAAAGTAGTTTGATGATAACTTTGAAACCCTGCCGTGTTATCTGAAATGCCAAATTCAAAAACAGTGTGTGTGTGTGTGTGCGTGTGCGTGTGCGTGTGCGCGCGCATGCGTGCGTGACCCTCTGTCCGTCCGTCGGTCTCTCTCTCAAGACAGCCAAAATCACCTGGTTGTTTTAATTTGAAATGTGTTTATTTTGGTAAAACATCCGGCTGCACTGTGGTCTTCCTGTGTGTGATTACCTGCCTGGCTTGACGCATACGCTTGCGTATCACGTAAAAAATAGAGGAGATGTCGGAATCATCGTTGCAGCGCGTGGGCATACGCAGACGCTACGCGCCCGGTGTGGCCGGACAGATTGGATAACATGGGCGCCGGAACAAAAATAGCTGCACTACGCTGCTATACGCCTGCGGTGTGTTCCCAGTGTCAGTGTGTTAATGGCTCTAAGGTCCAATTTTACATCACTTGTAACTGTTGGTGGTTTGCACAGTCAATAAGATGATTGATTTTTTTTTTCCCCCAACCAGACTGGTATTTTAGATGTTCTTATTAAGGTTTAATGCAAAATCAATCAAAAGGGGAGCATAATGTGGTTTCTTACTGCAGATTGGGATACATATGATATGTACGGGGCGGCTGTGGCTCAGTGGTAGAGCGGTTGCCTGCCAATCGGAAGGTTGGTGGTTCGAAGTCAAAGTGTCCTTGGGCAAGACACTGAACCCCAAGTGGCCCCAGATGCTGCGCATCGGAGTGTAAATGTGTGTGACCTTGTACGGCAGCCCCGGCCACAGCGTGTATATGTGAGTGAATGGTGAATGGTTCCTGTACTATGTTAAAGCGCTTTGAGCAGTCGTTAAGACTAGAAAAGCGCTATAGAAATACAGTCCATTTACATATGATACATACCATTTATGTCACAACCTAAAATGATCCACCGGCAGAGCCTTGATTGAAATAAAATCAGATATTCTTACTTGCTTTAGCCCATTGAATTTACCTCACCCTTTACTTAAAAGGGGTACCCACTGATTTTGCAGGTCAAAGTCAGTTTACAAGTAATAAGTAGTACTATTAATCTTGTGAAAACGGCTGCATATTGTCTTCTGTCTGTCTAGATTAGAGTAGTAGCTGTTGCATTATGGGAAGTGTAGCAGTGTTTTTGGAGTGTAGGACTAAAAGTCAAGATATCCCAGCCTCTGTTCCATTAATCCATCTGTTGCAAGTCTCCCAACTTTGGGTGTGCAATTCTAAATTGCTGAGTGTCTCAAAAAAATCTAATGATAATAATTTACAATGATGTCCTGTAATCTCATGTCGGATTGGCCAAGGAAATATAATGTAACAAATTTAACTGATAAACATGCCACATTGCATATATAGTATTTAACAGAGGTGACCACGATTGATTGGTTTTCGATCACACAGAATCCATGGTTTTGGATTTGAGAAACTTAAATTAGTTTCGTTAACTTCCTCCCAGAGAGAAAAGACAAGAGGTGAGATTAAATATTCTGTCCTCAGAGTGTTGATATTCATGTATATTCACTGTGGAGAAAACTTTGATAATGAACAATCACAGACGGAAAGGTCACCGTTGTGCTGAAGTAGTGCATTATGGGAGTGGAATAATTGCTTTTCTCACATTAGTTTCTATTGAAATGAAATCTTGGCAGTGCCCGACACAGAATGACAGATTACGCCACGGTTCAATCACACAAGTGTGGGTGCGGGGGGTGGGGGAGGGGGGGTAGGGGTCAATTGGCTTTTGTTGAAAAGTGTGGCTCTCCCAAGTCTCCGCATAAATCATTTGTATCATTTTCAGTCCTTTTAACTAACGGCGCCACTTTCATCAATGGTTTGTGTCATTGCACTCTAATTGTTTTGAAGTGTGAGCTATTGTCTGAAGAGAGAGAATGAATAGAGCGTAATGATTTGTAATGTGGTATGCCTATAGAGCAGTAATTTAGCATCCATTTTTTTCTTTCTGTCTATCATCCCTCCTCTCTGAATGTTGGCGTATTTGTGTGCTGTATGTGCGTAAGCTCCTGTGCATGTTCACGTACGTGCATGAGCGCAGTAAGGCACTATTTCTTGGCGGCGCTGGGATATTTGAAACCCAACTGTGTTAATCATGGTTTATGTGTGGGAGACATCAAACCTCCCTCTACTTCGCCTGCCTCTCCCGCTGGGTTATACACACACTGAACACCCACAAACATTCGGAAATCTCTCAAGGGCACCTTCACCATAGCCCCTCCATTTACAAGGCTGACCATGGGCGATCAGTTTTCTACCGCCGTTTCTCTCTATTGGAAAGATGAATCACTTTTTTACAGGAAGTAGATAACTCCTCGTGCATGCATGTTGATTACAGCACAATATCGTCTTATTGACTGGCCCCTTGCATATTAGGAACATCACAGCAGGGAGAACTACTACTGAGGCTTTCAGGGCTTTAATTTTTCAAGAAATGAACAGCACCGTCTTTATACCTCCCGCCTGAAAGGCCTTACCTGACGCGTCAGAAGGTTTGTTAACACAGAACCATCTGAGAAGCTGTCATTGGAAACTGTTTGAAAAAGTGCAGGCACTTTCAAAAAATACCTGGCAGGTGATTGGATGAACCATCTTGTCTGTCACCTCCGCCATAGAGACAGAGCGCAACACGTCATTCTGTGAAAGCCACTCCCACCGGAGGGGAAAACAATCGGAGCCACAATATGCAACCGAGGGCTGAAACGCTAACAAAATGCCTGCAGCTGGCAAAAAAACATAAGGAGGTCAAATGATTATTTTAGGAACTTATGTTTACCAGAGAGGACAAGTTAGCTGTTAGTAAGCTAATGGTGACTATGTCAGGGTTTTTCCTGGCTGAGAACGGGCCTTTGGGTCACACAAATGAAGCGGGGGTCTGTGGGTCCTCCCCCAGGAAATTTTGAGTGACAAAGACAATGTCCTGCATTGTGAGAAGGCTGAGAGCTCCGTGCCGACAGCAGCGGCTTCTCGCTGTGCCGCCGGTCACCTGAGGCAGAATGATAACCGTTACGTTTACGGTAAGCGTATTTACAGTGCTTCCCTGTCACAGATGCTAGTTTGCTGCTTCAGCAAAAACTTACTCAACTCTGCTTTATTGTTTAAAGGGATACGCCACCGTTTGTTGAGATAGGGCTCATCATGGTCTCCCCTGGCTGTAGATAGGTGGGCCAACGCATTTTTTGTGCATGCATTGTTTTAGTCCGGTGCAACACCTGCAGCGCCGCCGCTAGTTAGCTTAGCGAAGTGAATGGAATCCTATGTTGCCTGTTAGCATGTTATGAGTAAAAGTGAGCCAACAAAAGACAAAAAAACAACCTAATTACTTGCACTGAGACAAAAAATGTGTTGGCCCACCTATCTACAGCTAGGGGAGACCGTGATAAGCCCTATTTAAACAAACGTTGGCGTATACCTTTAATTTATCGTCTATTTGCCTGGATTTCATTTAAACTACACCAGTTATACTCAAGCGCTTATAGTTCTCTTCACTAACAATGACTTTGCTGATCTCACAGTTGTTAAAACGCTGTTAGCTACTTTTGGTTAGCCATTAGCAATGGCTAATTCCTCTCCCTCTCCTGCTCTCCCTTGCTCGGTGTGTCAAGTGTTGAGCTATTCCTCCGCCTCCTTTAGTGATAAAGATACATTCAATAAATGTAGTTTATTCGCTGCTCTGGAAGCGAGGCTTTGTGAGTTTAAGGCATCAACCATGACAACCCAAGGTTGAAATCAGTAATCAGAGGTGCAGTGCTACACGCTTCTCTGTGCTTCCGTTGGAGCAGTCGCCCACTAGTAGTCCCATAACCACGGTGTCTGTCCTCCGACTCACATCAGTTAAATCAAAAGCAAACAAAAGAGGAGCTATAAGAACCTTATTGGAATTAAAACTACCACTGCAATGATAGAACAGAATAGGAAAATTAGATGTGGACCATTGAATATTAGGTCTAGTGTTCTAAAGCAGTACTAGTTTTTTTTCTGTCTTACCGAAACATGGCTGTGCCATGAAGAATATGTCAGTCTAAATGAATCCACTCCTCCCAGTCATATTAATACTCAAATTCCTCGCGGTTCTGGCCGACGAGGGGGAGTTGCAGCCATCTTTGATTCATGCCTGTTAATTAATCCTAAACCTAAACAAAAGTATAACTCATTTGAAAGCCTTGTTCTTAATCTTCTACATCCAACATGGAAAACATTACAGCCAATTATATTTTTTATTGTTTACTGAGCTCCAGGTCTGTATTCTGAATGTTTATCTGAATTCTCAGAGTTTTTATCATGTGTAGTCCTTTAATCAGACAAAGTACTTATTATAGGTGACTTTAATATCCATGTGGACGTTGACAACGACAGCCTTAGTATTGCTTTCAACTCACTACTAGATTCAATTGGTTTCAGTCAGTGTGCATAAGGCCACTCACTGTTTTAACCACACCCTCCTTGTATTTCCGCAGAATCCTTTATTATCAGACCATTCTTTAATAACTTTTTGAATTCTCACTACCCAACTATATGAATTTTTTTAAATAGCTCCACTTTTTTAACTGTAAAGCTTTGTGCCGCCACGCTCCAATCCCAGATAAAATGAGCAGTCAAGTCCAGAGAGGTCTGCCTGTTGGGTCTCCAGACAGAATAAAGTAGACTGTGTGAAGCACAATGAAAAGTTGAATAAGGAAGTGAGATGAATAGGTAATTACTTTCCTTCACCAGTGGGATCCCTGCTGGAAATCATATCAATCCGGTGTGTGTTTCATTTTGTGGGAAGTCTCTGGTGTGCGTTTGCTAGAATTTAGAGAGATTTCTATTGCCGAAGCAGTGGGAAAGGTGAAATGACACATCTTGTTCAGTGTTGAGAGGTTTTGTTAAAACTGACATCTCCCCTTTATGGTGTTAGGTGGAAGGTGTGCGTGTGTGAAGTGGGGTGTTACATTTTTAATTTTACATCTACACAATGTGCATTTCTCCTTGAGGTTATGTAACTTTATCGCCAAAATTTTATGCGAGAGCTGTTTTAGAAATAAAAACATTTGGCGTCATAGTTAAATATTTCATTTGAAAGACTTTTTGGGCATTGTCATGTTGAAACAGTTGCCACAGAGTTGGCCGCACATTGTTGCCTAGAATATCATTGTATGCTGCTGTAGCATGGAGATTTGCCTTAACTGGAACCTACTGTAGACGTAGCCTCTCCCAAACCATGAAAACCAAGCCCCAGACACAAAGTACACAAATGCATGTGGACAGGAGGTGTCCACATACTTTCAGCCACATAATGTACATCTAAAGAGGGCACTCTAAATAAAACTGTCCAAAGCATTGCTGCTGTACTACTGGTCCGCTTTTTATAAAACATGGAAAGTGATGCATCTTGGAAATGGTACATATTGAGTCACGTTACATGCACTTGTAGAGCTTTTTGTTTGTGGAAATGCCTGGCCTTTACTGCACAAACAAATGTTTCAGGTCCATTGGCTTCCTGTCTTTGTCACGCTTGCCTGCACACACTGAAGGCGGCGTCGAGCAAACTTGTTCAGTTGGGCCTGTGTCGAGGTGGCCTCATCCATGTGGAACCTTATCCAAGCCCACTTTCTCTGTTTACACTAATCCGACCTTTATGCTAATTACTTTTATGATGATAAAGAGAGCCAGATGATGGGAAGGAGAGGGAGAACAGCTTCGCCCACCCCTGGACACACACACACACACACACACACACACACACACACACACACACACACACACACACACACACACACACACACACACACACACACACACACACACACACACACACAGGCTCACCCTTTCTTTATGCTGATCACAGCTTTCACAATTAGACAAACTGTGATAACGCCGTTTATGCAGCGGGGAGATCCATAGCAATTATGCTTGGAGGGCATTTCTCCTCCGGCGCAGGGTGACGGATGTTGCTTCCCCTTTACACAAACGTCTGCTAACTATACGCTAACGTACACAATGTTTCAAAATTCACAGCTCCTCCTCGGAGGTTTGTACGGCAAGGGTGTGTCCTTGATTTCCTTTGTGTGTGTGTGTGTGTGTGTGTGTGTGTGTGTGTGTGTGAGAGAGAGAGAGAGAGAGAGAGAGAGAGAGAGAGAGAGAGAGAGAGAGAGAGAGAGAGAGAGAGAGAGAGAGAGAGAGAGAGAGAGAGAGAGAGAGAGAGAGTCACATAATCAAATCAAAAAAGAGAGAAATCAGCATGTGCATGTTGTGTATAGACTACAATCGTGGAATCTTTTACCAGACATCCACAAATTTTAGTATTTGTTGAGAGGGCGAAGAGTTTTCGGGGAGGCTTACATCACGTCTGTACACATAAAGTTAATGCTAGAAGCCTTCGTAAGGCATCAAAAGAAATAAAGATATTCTGAAGAAAAACAACTCCTAAAATATAAAACTGAACATATGCTGTCAGACTGCTACAGGAACTAAAGCTTATTTTTCAGTGGTGAGGTATAGGCAATTTGATAACTGATGAAAAAATGATAGCTAGTGTATTATTTTCTTCAGTTTCCCAGTCTGGGGTACACATTACCTTCTTATTCACACCAGAGCTGCCTCTAAATTTGAGAAAAACAAACACCGTGGGTTCTGTAGACAACATCATTTTTATTTTATGACTGTGCCTCGCCAGCTATTCTCTGACTGAGGTAAACTTTCAGCTGCGTGACACTTGGTGAGGTGAAGCTCACGGTTTGCCCCCTCCCACAAGTGCGTGTGAGTCAGTATTCTGTGGAAAATCAATCCAGAAAAGAGAAAAGGGCACATTTTGTTTCTGGATGTTGTCAGGAGGAAGTAACTGATCCCAGTCTGTCAATAAAAAAAACACAGATATTTTGATTAATAATGTACTTTATGGAAACAAATAACACTTTTTCCATCATGACACTAGTTAGTGCTTCCAGTGCTTCCGCCCACTAATCCCCTGTCACTAAGGGCCCCGGTTGATGAAGATCGACGCATCACATCACCCCCACATCCCTCAAAACACACACACACACACACACACACACACACACACACACACACACACACACACACACACACACACACACACACACACACACACACACACACACACACACACACACACACACACCCACACCCCTGCCACTCTCCTCTTCATCCACTGCCTCGGTGCGCAGTCACGCCCGTGCAGCGTGAGCTTTGTGTGTGTGTGTTGATGGAAAGAGAAGAAGATAAAATGGAGTCTTTTGATCACAGGATGGATTCTGCCTGCTGTTTCTCCTCCACTCTGCGTCAACAGCTGAGGCAGTTGTTGTCTGAGAGACACAAGATTAGAAGTTTGCATTGAAATAATGTGGTGGAAAGTATCAGTGTTGCCTTGAGCGTGATGGACAGGCACATGATTTACTTACAGATGATCGAGGTTCAGTCCCACTACTGCTACTTCTCTACTGTCAGTCAGGTAATAATTAATAATAATAATAAAGCTTTTACTTTTAACCTTTTACAACCATGATCTGGTACCACTTTATACGTTTCTATGTATACTATAGCTACATTGCAACCAATGGATGAATTAATATCTTTATTAATTTTTTTTTCAGATTAGTAATGAGCCATGCGATTTTATGCAGTTAACGTTAATGCAGTAAATGTCAATATGTTGTTAGTAAATAAGATAACGATGAAGTTATGCCAGAGGATATACACAAGCCAATTAGATGCTTTACAACGTTGTGAGCCCTAGTGAGTACAGTGCTACCATAACCAATAGAGATTACTACGTAAATAAAAACCCAATTCGAATTATCTTTAACCACTTAGCACTCATCTTTTGAGAGATAACCCTAGACGTGAGGCAGTTTCTATCCAATTTGTGTTGCTAACTTTTTCCACATTGGATGAAGATACAGTTTTAGTCTTGTGTCCACCATCCAGAATCCACATCTCAGGATTGTCTCTATTTTTCTGCCACGTGTCTGCTCCATCCTCTCTGCTGTCGCGTATGGCAGCTGCTTAGTCGCCCGCTCCCCGCTGTGCCGCCCCCCCCCCCCCCCATATAATTCTCAAGCCGGCTGTCTCAGATTGATGCTGAGTGCACCGCTCCCAGATGTGGCTATTCGTGCCTCCGCAGTTATTTAGTTTGGAAAACTGAGTTAATTAGAGGTAGCAACAGCAGTAGTGTGTGTGTGATTGCATGTGTGTATTTGTATCAACAGCAGCTCCATCTGTACACTACCTAGTAATAAATGCTAAGAGTGTATCTCTGTCTACGTTTGCATCTGTGCCTAGTAAAATAACACCAGAGATGGAACCTCTATATTTTGATAAGATCAATAGCGACCTCTTTCATCTCTCTGTTATCTGGCTGTGAAAAAAAAAAGCAGCACATCTCCCTCTCTCTTGTTTTGTCTCTCACTCTCACACTCTCTCTTTCATTGCCGTCCAGCATACTGATGCTACAGATATGAAAACCTATCCAGCAACAATCCACCTGATCTGCTGGCTGATATATCAGAAGCAATGCCTCTCTTGTCTGATTCCAACAGCAATATAACGCAATATTCTTTTTAACAAGTCCTGCAGTTTTTCTCCCTACATATGAAATTTGACAGATAAAACCAATCTTTATTCTCATAAAGTGAACACTAAAAAAAAGCAAGCAGCAACTCCTCCACTCAGTGGCTGCAGAGTACACAGTGCCATCTAATGAGGGTTCTGTATATTTTCTGAAATGAATGAGCCTGACTAAGCGTACATGCTTAAATCTAGAGTTACCCTGTCCAATTTGCTGAAAAAGATGCACCTAACCAACCATTCGGTGCAGATTACTGCCTAACCTGAGAGCTGTGCCTGCTTTGAAATCATTACATCTGGCTGGACAATGAAAAGCACCATCTGACCGGCATTTTCTCTACTTTTTAGTAGTAGGATCAGGTAAATGGGATATGTCTAATACCCAGTGTCTTTGTAAGTCCTTTGAGCTGGCCACAATCCCTTCTCAAGTGCCTTTTTAGATGCAGGAACAATGCTCAATAGCTTTACCTAATGAAGCATCAATCTCTCCAGAAAACTGTGCTCCAGGAAATCCTGTTTTTGTGGGACTGGCTAATTGGGCAGAGACTTGCTGGTCAAAGCCTTGCAGTGGGTTTCCTTCCAGGGGCAGGCGAGAGGCTCCATGACTGAATCCAGATCCTCTTCCCTGCCTAATCACCAGCTAAAGGAGAGTTGAAAGTTGTCCTCTGGTGGGAAATAAGACCAAAGTACCTGCCATGCCTTCGTTAGCTGTCTTTCTTTGCCCAGGTTGATGAAATCGAGGTCTGAATTTACTAATGAGAAATCAATGGGTGCACGGCAAAACCCTGAGGCTGCCCTGCTCCTGCGGTGTCTTTCCTTTATTCCCCCCACACACACCCTCTCTGTTCCTGTCTTGCTCACTTTATCCTTCTTCCCCTCTCACTTTCGCCTTCCCTGCATTTTGACATATTTCTTAGATTTTACATTATTGAGATAAACATCATATGTCTTCCTTTGAAATAAAGATCAGAGTGGCTTATTTACTTTACTGGCCTATTTTTGCTGCTGAAATCCAGAGGGTGTGTGTGTGTGTGTGTGTGTGTGTGTGTGTGTGTGTGTGTGTGTGTGGTGTGTGCGTGCATAGCTGTGATGGTGATCCTGCTATATCTGTACTCTGCACTGTATCTGTAAACTAACAGATATATTTATATTTTTTGGGAAGACAATTGCTTTTACTGAAACAAATCAGCCGACTGACAGGAGGGGACTGTCAAAAGAAAACTCCTTTTTAAATAAATGCTGTTATTTAGCACCGGAGGACTGAATGTGTTATGCTCTGTCAAAAAACTACAGCCAACTCCAAGTTTTGTTTCCTCTTCTGTCATCATAATGTCCAAAAAACGGCAGCAAGTAGTCTTGTGATTGATTCGAGTTGCTTTTTGCAACACTTGTGGCCAAAAGGAGCAAAATAGTTGCTAACAAATGTGATATCTACACTGTATTTTACACCTCATACTGCATCACCGTCTGCAAGCTTCACCCTTGAGGGATATTAATTATGAATACTATGACACTGACATGATGATGCCTCTTTTTCTCTCCTCTCCTCTAGGTAAGCCATGTATCCCATCTTTCCTCCCTCCCCACTGTGGTTGCAGAAGGGTCGCTGCATGTCACGAGTAATGTATGGCTTATTTATTGTCATTCCTCCTAATTATGTGTGAGCATCATATGGTGAATGCCATAATTCATGAAAGTCTATGGGTTATTCATTGTGGTTACGGTCTTGTGCAGTTGATTGGAATGCAAATGTAATCATTATATGCTGAGTGAGAGATAAAGGGTGGAAAAAGACGGGGAGAGGCCGTAATAGTGGCCGATTTCTTTGTTGACCGCACACAGACATCTTGCATGCTTAAATATTTATTTGCAGACTTTGGTGCATTAGCGTTGTTGATATGTTGTTCTGAATTTCCTTAAGAATATATATTTACTTACTTTTTTTATTTTTCCAAAATCTACTGACACTACACCCAAAAAATAGAACCTTTTTTATGGTGGTAAGTAACTAAGGACTTTTACTCCAATACTGTACTTAAATGCAGTTTTGAGGTACTTTTACTATAATAAAGTATTTGCATTTTGTGCTATGCTAATACTGTATACCTATACTCTTTTACATTTCAGAGAGAACTGTACTTTGTATTAGTTGTCTGTTACTTTTTTATTGAGATTTTACAGAAAAAAAGGTTAAAGTTAAGCATGCAATTAACAACCTTTTTGGCTTGTGACCCACTGCAAAAATGAGAGAAAAAGTCTTAAACCGTGAATACAAATTTGTGTAATAGAACTTCTTTCCAACCTCACATCTTTCAACGATCCATATAGTATATACAGTATGTTTTATGACTGTGACCCACTGGAAGGGACACGTCTCCTAGGGGCCATTTTTCTACAGAATGAGTACTTTAACTTTTGATACTTTAAGTACGTCTTGCTTTAGGACTTTTAAACTTTTACTTAACTGGGATTTTGACAGACTTTTATTTGTAATGCAGTATCGTTACATTGTATAGTATAGACTACGCCTTTCACCTCTGGTCTTTTTCATTCATTTTGATGTAGCACACTGAAAAAACCCAAATCATCAGCTGTCAAAAATCGTGACAGATTAGTGACAAACCTGCTAATTGTCCCAAAAGAACGTGTTCCCTCTGCCAAACATTTCTCAAACAGCAATCATTCCTGAAATGCGCTGATAGCGTGCCAGTCAGAAACATACACTTTACATGACAATTGCGAGCACCTTTCTGTGCCGGGCAGATAAGAGCGGGGAAATGAACTGACCCCCACCCTCCCTGTGTTTCCATCAGCAACTAATGAATACCTGCCAGACATTTAAACCTTGCTGCTGCTTCTCATTTTGGGCTAATTACAGAGCAGTTTGACTCAATAGATGTTTGCATCTGCACACATAAGCTCACACGTGCACATACACACACAGCCGCTCTGTGGTCGATTTTTGAGGTGATTAGCTACGCGGCATTAAGCGGTAGCCTTGGCTGGCCCTCCTGATGTCGCCGTCAAAGTGGGGTCACTGTGGTCCGGGTTACATAAAGGCTGCCATCAATACGCTATTAAACCCATTTGATGCTCTTTGACCTATTTTTGATGTGAGGTTCTTTGGACTTGGCCTGCTCTCTACAACAGTAAAGATCATAGCCACAAGCAACTCCTCGGTGGTAACAGACTTTTACATTTTTCTTTTGAAAGGTGGATGTTCACTGCACCATTTGTGGAGTTAATGAGGCTCTAAGTCACTGTCAAAGTCAAATTCTCAGTCAGATTCTTTGCTCTCACACTGAGCTTTTAAACTTGTAAAATCACTAAATGAAAGCTTAAGGAGGGTAAGATTCCATTTAAAATCTTACTGTGTGATTTCCAACCAACACTAAACTGTTTTCCATTTACCTGATGTTCATTACTCACAATTTAAAATGTCAAGAAGAGAGTTTAAACCAGGCCAAGCTAACATGTTCTGTTCTGGCAACAACAGCATGCAATGTAGTTGAAACTGAAAGAATAGCTAAAGAAAATATTTAATTCATATGCTGACTTTACCACTACGCTTTGAAAATCACTATTGAAAATGCAACAGCCTTGAGTTTGTGGCAGACAAGTATTCCTCACGCTTGAGTGACTTCTTCTGTATTGCCTTCTGAATTGATGTCCACATTGTGCTTTCTTTTCACCTTTTGGGCTCTATAAAGTGTAGACCCTAACTCCCTCTGCACTGCACACTGCAAACAGTGGTCAGATTAAAAAAAATCTTATAGCCGTTCTGGCATGGCTTTAGGGATTTTGATCTAGACTAAAATATCTTTACAATTGACAAATGGATTGTCCTGCCATTTTGTGCATGGTCCTCTGAGGATGACTGCTTTAGACCACGGGTCTTCAACATTTTTTAGGCCAAGGACCCCTAACCTGAAAGAGAGACGAAGTGGGACCCCCTACTACGTATATTGTATAAAATTGAGTTGCATAATAAACTGGGCCTATACACATCTTTTTATGGTGCCCTACTTTGATAAGCTATTAAATTTATATATCATGTTTTCATGTCAAACATACAGTACACGTGGAAGACACATTACGCTTAACTGTATCTGTGGATGGCTATGCTGTAGTGACTACCTTACCGACAGGCCAGTAAGTCTATCATCACTGTTGTTGAGCTTGTTGATTTTTTTACGAAGAGGCCGATTTATCTTTTCATATAATATGTTGGATTTATGTTAATTTAACGCACACATTTTTCTCAGATTAATTAATCGAAATTAACGCGTTATTTCGACAGCCCTAATTTAAACTTTTGGGGAAAAACATTCAAAAAAGTAATAAATAAAAATTTGGTTTTGAGTGAAATGTCTAACAAATATTGGATACACATTCATGCACCCCTCATGCACCCCTCAGAATGATTTACAAAAACTTTGGTGACACCATAAAGTTTCTTTTAGCGCCATCATCAGGTCAAAAAATGTAATTGTCCAGTACTTATACCTACAAAACAAATGACATTCCCAGCAGCTTCAGCTGTACTTTGTAATGACAGCATGCCAACACATTAGCTACAACTACACTAGACTCGCTAAAATCTTTACAGTTTGTTAGCATTGCCACTATTAGAATGCCAATGTTGGCATTCAGCAAGTACAGCCTCACAGAGCTGCTAGCATGGCTGTAGACACTTTATTTCAAAGACTAAATCCAGGCCTATTAATATTTCATGTGATGGGAGGACACTTTTCCCATTGGCTGATTCCAATAACCTCAATTAGCACTGACATGGTCATCCATTCAAGTTTTCTACCTGAGGTATCTTCCTAATAACACAAGGGAGTTCTGTAGTACTGTAGTTGCATTGTTGAAGATAAATAATACATATTTTATACATTTTCTGGCATACAGATGAAAATGGAATGATGCCTTTGGAGAGTTCATTCATGTTCAAACTGAAACGCTTATGCTATTTCATTTCCAGACTAGAAACGACACTCTTGCTGTGTAACAATGAAATTATCGAATGTGGAAGGAGTGCATTTTATTTCTTTGGAACTTTATATCTGTCTCTCTTAATCTCTCTGTCTGTGGGAGACAGTTTAAAGGCCCGTCGTAATACTGCAAAGGTCGTTGGAATTGTTATTTCAAACCAGTAAATCCAATAGTAACCCCGTTTTTTAAAATGTGATCAGACAGCTTCCCTCCAAACCTCAAATCCCAGAGTGAACTTCTATGCATCACAAACAGTTCAGAGGAGCAGACAGAGGCTGCAGCCGGGAAAAAAGGATATCAAAAAAAGGAGAACATTGATTTCAAGTGAATCCTTCAGGTGTAGCTCACAATGCCGAGATTGCATTTGTATACGCTGCTGCTCTTCCCAGTGAAGCTGATGGTGGACTTGGGGTTGAAAGTTAGATCTTTATGCTTTGGTGTAAGATGGAGATATCTTCTGAGAAGCCGCTTTTATTGGACATTTTGCCCAGCCTGTCCGTGAGCTATTCTGATAAGGAAGCTGCGATAATGTGGTGGCTTCACGATGCTGGACTCAATGGTGGGAAGACCAAACCTTTGGACCAGGGCTGTCAACTCATTTTAGTTCATGGGCCACCCCCTAATTTGATCTCAAGTGGGCCAGACCAGTAAACCACTCCAGAAAGATCAGAAACGTTATCTGCCACAGAGTTTCTAGTCAGCTTGATGTTGCCAAACGCAAGTTGCTTCTGCTACGGCAGCGTTCTAAGGCCAACAAATAATGTTATGGACCCGGAGAGGGGTTATAATCCGAGAAGAAACTCAGAATTTCTAAGATTAAAGTCGTAAATTTACGGAAAAATAACTCAGATATTCTCTGAGATTAAAGTGGTAAATTTGGAATCATAATTAATTACTCTGCAATTTTCATACTTTGCAAAGTGATCCAGTGGGCCTGATTGGACCCTTTGGCGGGCCGGTTCTGGCCCACGAGCCGTATGTTTACTTTAGACTGTAATTAATTGATCTTTAATGGATTCACCTTTTAAGAAAATTATGGTTTTAAGAGTATTTTACCAACACTTAAATTATCTGCCAAAGAATATTCACTTTTTTTTTCCTTTTCAAGCATTTTGTTGCATCTGGTGGTTTTCTCTTTTTAGCCACATCCCATGGGCGTTATGGAGCTTGCTCAGTTGTCATGGAGATGGTTTAGTTCTTATCACAAGACCTATGAAATAGTCTCTGGCGTTGGATGTGAATGGCCTCTTTGACTCTTGGTGGATGACTTTGACTTCTTCCCAGTTGATGTTGTGACTGTTCTTGCTCTGCTGTTGACGGACACCATGATGTTCTTTGTTTCTAGTGTTTCATTCAGTCCCCACAGTTGTCACACGTGATGTCATGTATCACTCCAGTCTTTCTCTCTCGGGGAGCCCCGTCTTCAGAGTGTACCAGCAGAGATCTTCAGTTGTTAAATGGTTTGTGGTAAGAACTGAGCTCCTGGGACTTGAAGACTCTGCTACATGTTCTGACAGCCCAGCCACACGAGGGAGTCCCACTTCGGATGGTCCCTGTTGAGCGTCTCGATCTTGGCTTGGGATTCTCATCATCCACTCCTTGTACCAGTTAGCCCTTAGTGCTCCTCAGGCATGCTGCACTTCCCGTCTGTACACAGTGGCCATCTTCATGAACACAGGTATCTAGAAATAACAGCTTACCATCCTCTTCCTTTTTACTCATGATTACTTGATGTGTAGGATATTGATGTTTTTGGACAAAGAGTTTGGTGAAAGATGTCAGGTACGAGTCGTTGTGACAGCAGTCTTAGAGTGAATCTGCTTTAAGGATGTAGCAGCAATTTGGTAACCTTTCTATGGCATTTTAATTGCTTTACTTTAATTCATTTCTTAGTATAATATAAAAGAAATAATCTTGTTTGCTTTGGCAAGCGCACATTTGGCAAAAACATCTCAAACTGTATCAAATGAAGGAATTGCGAGTCAACTGTTTTTAGTTTTTTTTTTTTTTTGGAGCAGCTGTTTTCCGATTCTCTTTGAGCCCGTATTGACCCTCAATGAAGTTTAAAAAAACAGAAACATGAGTGGTGTTTTCACAGTGCGTTGCCGCCTAGCTACCATGTAAAATATAAGAGATGTCCCCCGTGTCTCTGCAACTTCAAGCCATGTCTCGAAATCAAACACGTCGAGGAGCAAGCTCACATGTTCTGCCACCCGGCAGTCTCACGTAAAATCAAGAGAGGCAGGGTTCAAAGCAGGGGAAATATAGTTCCTATCTTTGCCCGTTTCAGCATGGAGTACATTAATTCAAAGTCAAATAGGGGAAGCGGTGGAATTAAAGCGCTGGCTTCCCGAAGGACAATAAAGAATTGAGGTGTGAGGGAGAGAGACGGTGGAAAGAGAACACGAGAAATGGATTAAAAAGGAGGAAGAGTTGATGCCGAGGTGGAAATCTTTTACTATGCTCATTCTCTACTAATGTAAGGCTCCCATGGCAGAGAGACAGAGAGGGCATGTGTAGAATGGCTGATGAGCGCCCTACTGCTGTTGTGCAGACAGACAATGATTTCTCCATATTGGCCGAAAAAAGGTTGTAAAAACGTTGGCCATCAGTTCAGAGCTGACAGCGGTGAACTTTCGGCCCTGACTTGATCAATAGACTGGAGTGGGCACATACGGCGCTGGCATGGACCCCTTAGATCAACTTTCCAGGGGTAAAAGACATAATAGTTGTTCCTGTGGTGCTTAGTGTGCAGAGATAGTGGTAGAATGGGGTTTGGAGACTTTTGGCAGAGATCCAAACAAGTATTTCTGTGAATTCTAATCTAGTTATTTCCTTTGCAACATGAATAATAAGAATAATATATTTCTAGTGATTCAATCATTGGTTCACTTTCAGTTATCTAAAAGTCTGTCAGGAATGTTAAACTTGAAAGGTTACACTTCAGCTGTTCTGATGTGCCAGATTGAATGTTACCACATCAATGTGTCCTCACTTGACACTGTGACAATGGTGCACAAGTTCTGCAAACTAAATTACAAAATAGGTTTTCATTGGCTTCCTGCCAGCGCTATCAACATTGTTTTTCAGTGCCATCTAAAACCATCCCATGTTTTCTGCCATGGTTAAAAATGCAATCTCTTCATTTGTTTTTACTTGTTTTACCTTTATTTGTTTAAGGACAAGTATAACATACATATTTGACTGGTGCCGAATACCAAAGCATTTATAGCTTAAGCTTAAGTTGCATTGTTCGTACATAGATGGGCTTTATACCATAGACTGTATATAAAGATGGATGACGCGTCTCCACTTCCTAACACTGTACAAAAGTGAAGCCAAGATACGCCGGATACAGGTGTTGCCATCTTTTCAGTTTGGAGCTAGAGTCTGTGCAGTAGTGACAAGACGGTGGAGCCGCGGTATCAAAGTCCCGTCCAATCAATCGCGGCATTCGTTTCACCCCGTTTACCATAGCATCAACTAATAAAAACCAACCTTATCAAAACAAAATACACACTAGAACAAATATCAGATCTACTTGAACTGATAGAAACACATTTGTTTATTTGTTTGGCCCATGTCCCATCTATTAACATGGCGGGTGCAGGATTTATGACCTATACTGCAGCCAGCCACCAGGGGGCGATTGATTATGGTTTAGCTTTACTTATACAGTCAATGCATCAACCTCTGCTTCATAGAAATACGGTTTGATGAGGGTACCGGCATAAATATGCAGGCCAATATTCATTCAACACACACTCTTTGTTTGACACACTGACAGCTTGTTTGTGTGCTTTAATGATGGATAATTTTCTATGGTGATGATGACTCATTGTTGTTATATTAAGTCTAATTAGGTAAGTGTTTCAAGAGTCCTTAGAGGCATGCTTTTATGATGGAGGGATATAGAGGTAAAACTGAGTTTTCTTGCGTCATTTAAAAATGTAAGGTGAATTTGCATACCAGTGGAAGTGAGACAGCCTCCTCTCCTCTCCTCTCCTCTCCTCTCCTCTCCTCTCCTCTCCTCTCCTCTCCTCTCCTCTTCTCTCCTCTCCTCTCCTCTCCAAAACTGCGTCCCAGCAGAGCTTCAGCAGGTCCACTCATAAAAGAACAAGTGTGCCTGTCCATATCTTTGACAGCCACACACACGCTGAACAAAGACACACAAACATGTGCACGCACTCCAGCACACACTTGTCACAGTAGTCTCACTTGATACAATCCCTTGATACAACCCGCAGGTACCCATGAACACTGTTTTACCCAGCCCCCTGAAACACACACACACACACACACACACAGACACACACACACACACACACACACACACACACACACACACACACACACACACACACACACACACACACACACACACACACACACACACACACACCTTGCACACTTCCTTACAGAGCATATCATATCAGCACTCTCTGGAGTCAAATCCACTTGAGAATATCTGAACGAAAGTCAAAGAGGCCCAAAAATAAACTGTGTAATGTGCCAGGAAGCAGTGCCTCTTCATATGTGGGCCTGTGTATTGCTAGTTAAAATGCTTGGCCGCGGACGGCGGAGTGGCTTTCAGCTGTGTGTGTGTGTGTGTTTGTGTGTGCAGTAACTTCACATCTCCCGTCCTGGGAGATTGGTGAAGGAGGGAAAGAGGGAAGGGGGAGGAATCTCTGTCCTCTCTCTTTTTCACCATCCCACCCTTCGCCTCTCCCTGCGTCTCCACAGGCAAACTGCAGTGATGATCTCCCTCGTTTTATTTTTTTCCTCTCTCCCCTGTCCCTCCCTCTGTCTTATCCTCCTCTGCTCCCCCAACAACCAAGGCATTCACGCGCCACATAATTGCTGCCTTTCTGTCCCGCTCCACCCCCCCCCCCCCCCCCCCCCCCCCCCCCCTGCAAGGTCACTCCTCTCCTATTGTGTTACCTCCCAAGTCACTCTCAAAAGCCTCATTCAGATCAGTTATGGGGCTTTTTGTAAATATTTAGTACAGGCGTTTCGCCGCGCACCAAATCATTTTCACTTGCTATATAATTCACAGGATTACCATGCAGTTGGATTGCGTCCTTGATGCAGAGATGTACTAGGGCTGTGAAAGTCCCAACCTTTCAGTCACAATAAATACCTTTTATAAAGTGTCTCTTGTGGATAGAGGAATTGCATACTTATGTTCCATTGTTGCATGCAACCATACTGTATTTACTTGAGTCAAACTGGGCTTTTTGCCAAGTCACTGTGCTATTTGTGTATGACAATGTTTCATCAGTAGAGGAAATAGCAAATTTATGATCCCGAATCATACTTGAATAGTTTAAATTGATTGGCACTATCACTTGTAAGATTCACAATGCAGAAATGGCAGATATGTGCTGGTTACAGCTTCTCAAAATGGAGAATTTGCTGCTCTCATCTGTTTTGTATATTCAAGGCAAATTGAATATATGTCAATATTATTTATAAGGGTGGGACGAGCGCACGAGACGAGACACGACACGAGATTGGGTTCATGAGACGAGAGGAGATTTTAACCCTATTTTAAAGAAAACTTCAATGAAGAAATAAGACTGGAAAAATAGTCCGTTATTCAATCGAAAGACACAAAATGGCAAATGAGCACTGAAAAGTGTTGCCACAAACTCAAATGACTGGCCTCTCTCCTGTATAACTTACAGTTACACCGTTACTTATTCCATATGCACGGTGGAGAGATAGTCTTTTCACACAGTAGTTGAGACCAGCTGTTTTGTAGCTTTTAATTATGTGTCATTTATTGCCATTTAGCAATTGAAATGACAAATATTTGCTAGTTCCAGCTTCTCAAGAAAGAATCTTTTTTCCTTTGTTTTATATATTTGTAAATTGAATGTATTTGGGTTTAGAACAGTTGGTTGGACTAAACAAGCAATGTTGTTTGGAAAAAAAAGAATGAATCAGATTATTTGAGTCTGTTAAGGCAGTCTGTTTGATTCACTGTATTTAGCTTGGCTATAGAGAAGGCAAATTATTCCAGCACACATTGTTTCTAGTACTATTATTATTATTAACTCATACACGTGTAGAAGCATTAGCTTTGACTGTAATTATGATGTGTTTCTCAGACAGCACAGTTAGAACGTCATTTAAGACAGATTTCAAATAGAAAGCATTTTGTCTCACTGAGTGTGTCCATGCGGGTATTTTGATGTGTGTACTTTGCCAGTGGCGTGATACAAGTTCACAGAGGCTCAATAAATGGCGTGGCAAACTGTGTCAAGTGGAGCGCTCTCAGCGTCTGCATAAGATTGGTTGATAGATAGATTTCACACTCTGGTGAGTCACTCTTCGTGTTGGCTTTACACCAGCTTCGATGTTTTGTCAGGGAGCATAACAGGTGATTATTCCACTCGGTTTACACAGGGAGAGGAAGGGAGAGCGAGAAGAAGAAGAAGACGACGGAGGACCTCAAGATGTATCTAAAGAGAAAAAGCATGACCTTTGCTGACCCAGTTGTTGGGATTTGTCTTCAAAATTTGTTCTTGCTATTGATGGCAATGTAAAATGTTTTAATTCTTTCTTTGCACAAGGCTGGTTTACCAACTTAGGCAAAGTCGGAAAAGTGAGCAACAATGTCCGGGGGCCCTAGACCCTGAGGGGCACCTAAAGGCCCAGGTCCACTGCATATCAGTAGGTTTTGGTAATGTGATTCAAATTTTCAAAGGTCCTGCATTATTAGCATTATGGTGCTATCTTAGAGGAACCATATATGTCAAAGTCTAGTTTTCAGAGCTATATTTTTGGGTTTAATCAAATTAAAATAACACACCAGTTAAGTACTGTTTGCACTAACTCAAATGGGGACTTGCTTCCCCACTTCTCAAGTGGGAGAGTTTGCTGTTTTCTCTGCTTTGTCATTTTTGAATAAATATCTTTGGGCTGTTTAGATAAAACAAACAAATGTCACTTTATTAATTAAGGGAATGGGCATGCCTAATGATTAAGGATTATTGATGATATCTTCTGTTTTATACTATCTATTTATAGAATTTAAAGAATTGATTCATTGAAAACAAAAATAGTCTAATCAATGAACCATCGGAAGCTAAACGGACATTTATCAATTGAAAAATGATGGCAAAGAATTTTCTAATTCTTCTTGTTGCTTATTTTAGCCTTTATTGACAGATAGTGGGGACAGATAGAGAACGTGGGATTAGAGAGGGTCTTACCATGCAGTAAAGGTCCCTGGCATTTGTCTCCTCAACTTGCTTCTGGCCTTTCTAACCTTCCTGCTCAGTTCACAGCTATAGTCCATCTGCGGCAGGCTTTGGCCTCAAAGCAATTAGCCCGAAAACTGCGACCGGCCCATCCGACCCCACTTGGGCATGACAGATTATGGGGAGAGGGGCGCCCAGATGTTTGAGCGCCTGGCTTTTTGAGTGACAGGTGACACAGAGACGCAGCGTCTGCGGCGGACTCACCCGTGTCATCAGTCTGTCCTCCCACAGGAAGAAGGCATGTTAGAGGAAGGTGGCTTAAACCCCTTCTAATTGGCAGCAGATGATATGTGGACGGCTCCACACACACACACACACGCGCACACACACACACACACACACACACACACACACACACACACACACACACACACACACACACACACATGGATGAATGACAGGGTCAAGTAGCTTTGTGTGCAGTTGATGTGGGAAAGTTGTTTCTTCCAGCTCAGATCCTCCATATAAGGCTGGACTGGACTCACAGAGTGGAGCTGATTCTCTCTCTCTCTCTCTCTCTCTCTCTCTCTCTCTCTCTCTCTCTCTCTCTCCCTCTCCCTCTCTCTCTCTCAATTCAATTTTGCTTTATTGACATGAACAAAGAAAACATGTTGTTGCTAAAGCAGTTTACAGAAAATGCATAGTACATGACTGCACTGATAATATACAACACACTGTTACAAAGCAATTAGCTACATAACACAATATAATACTTAAGTTTGTACAATATGACTGTTCTCTCTCTCTCTCTATCTCTCTTTTTAGCAGTGTCTCCTCATGCTGTTATTCTCTCAACATGTACTCCTTCTCCCCCTCAGTCACCTCCAAACACACACACCTATGCTATTATGTGCATGCGTGCAATGAGGTGATTCCATACGCTTGAGTGGTGTTCACATCGATTTTGCTCCATGCTTGACTAATGCTAGTGTGCAGAACCAATCGAGTGTGTTAGCTGAAGAGGAGGGAAGGATCGAGTGCAGGGCTGCAGAGCTTGCACCTTTAATTTATAGTTAAGTCAAATCTGAATAATCAATTCAAAATGTATACTAAATGCTGGACGTATCACATTCTAAAAAAGGTGGTACTGGATTATGAGCAGGTTGTGTAGTGTAGTTAGTTTTGTTTGTGGCAAAATGGATATGAAGAGGAAAGTTCTATTGACATTGCTTCTCATTTGGCAGAGCAGGGTCATATAAAAGTAGTTTTGGACTCCAGCTCTCTCCATTCCTTATAAGGTCAAGGTGGTTTGAAATTGCTTTGCTGCTTCAAGTAAATCCATTGAAATGAACTGAATTTTGCATTTAGTTTGTAGGAGTTAGCACATGCTGCACGCCCATTCACAGTATAGAATGTTATTCCCAAAAGACAAATATTTATTAAGATAATTCTTCCAATACATGTTATTTAGCTTAGGTAACTGCCCGGTTGTCAAATGCTTAAATATCCAGTTCTTTCCATACCTTTCAAAGCCAAGATGTTTGACATTTGACATTTACACCAACGCACCATGTGAATGTACTTGAAAAATTCACTTTTACCTCAAGTCTTTGTACAGCTTTACTACGTACCTGTGCAAAGGTGCTTTGTTGAGCACATCTGTTAATGCACATCCCAAATCTCCCCCTGGGAGCTACACAAACGCAAACAATCCACCTGCAAAGTGTAAGGAAATCTGCTCACTGCTGTTGGTTCCACTTAGTTGTGTAAGTTGTCTGACATAGTGTTAGGCTGAAATGTTCAATTCTCCACAGTTTATCAAATACAATTACATTACGGCAGCAACTGTGCAGTGTAAATGGACACTCCTGCTTTTAATCCATCCCCTTTCTATTCCTACTCTCGGCCTCTGTTCCCCTGCGCAGATGGCTGTTGCAGACGGCGGCGTTGGTGTGTGTTTTGTGTGTGAGCCCCAACACAGATCAACTGCCCCCAATGACAAACACATGCCTACATGTATGCATGTGCTGCACGCACGCACACACGCACGCACGCGCACACACACATAAATACTTGCAACCATTTATGCGTGCAAGCAGAGCGATGTACACATTTTCAAACACCAGTTGGGAAACCCTTGTTTATCCGTTTTAGTGTGGTGTTGTTGTTACGTCGCTGCTCGCATTGTAATTCAGTTTGGAGTTGGCTGCTGCACAGTAACAAACACAATGCAATTGTGCGGAATCCATTGCAAAGGAAACCCTTGGTGAGAAAAATGACAGCAGGCATAAACTGCAACTCACTTTAACTTCTTATAATAATAATAATGATGTAGGGCGCCTCACAGTATTGTTACAAATGCGTGTGGCTCAGGTTGTATTTGCCTACCACAATTTTAAATGGGAGAAAAAGCCCCAAAATAAAACCGATTTTGACAATCAAATGCAAATCTTAGGCAACAAACAGCTTTTAAATGGCTGTAAAAAAAAAAAAAAAAAATAGTGTGTGAGTGTCTGATCTGCGGACGCTTCTGAGTTTGATCCCACTGGCAGTGTTGTCGACTCTCCTCTCTCCTCAGCTGCCGTGCACACAGCGTCTCCTCAGGGGCGCTTTCACAAAGAGAGTGCCTAATGAATGTGGAAAATGAGAATACCAGTTTGATGAACTCTGTTACTCAATTAGTGCAATTAATTTTCCTGTGGCGCCGCTGAGTAAAATGGAGTCACGGATGATTGAGCCGCTGTTTCGCTATCTTATTTTATTTTTAGGCAGCTGCCTGCGTGCATATCTGTATGTGTGTCTGAATGTTTGAGAGGAGCAGTGAGGGAGAGATATTTTTCGGAGAGTCATTTTGTTTGTGAATGGAAAAAGAAATTGTGTTCGTGCTTGTTCACTGCACAACACTGGTTTTGGCCTTATCTCTTCTAAGCTAATACTGTTCACGTCTGATTTAGTCTGCATTGAATTACAAATCTGCCTAGATTGAAGTGATGTGAAGGAACAGAATAGAATAAAACTCAGTTAATTTGATCCAGGGAGAATTTGTTTTGAAGCGGACAAAAATAACACCCTTCCAGTACGTGGGCTTTGTGGTATATTTTGTTAATAAAGCAGTACTTTAAATCAACAAAAGCCTTCACTGTACCATCACTTTGATGTGCATGAAGGTACTGGAAACTTAATTCAGATCATCATGATATCTTTTACACCTTATTGTAGAATGATGGTGTGCACAGTTTGCATAGTGCTACTATGGACATGCAGCAAGGCATTCCACCTTGTGGGTGCAATTGCAAGTATGTGATTGGTCAGTGCTATGTGTAAATATTTGATGTTGCATTGCATCATAGAATAGTAGAAGCAGAGATTTAGCATTACTGATGTTGGTGTTAAAAGCTCCTGAACTACCTTACATGCCTTCTAAAGCCAGTTAGTTTTTTGTGCATGTGATGCATGTGAGGTTTACATGATTTGAGGTCAGGTTTCCCCACATCAAATGTTCAGAGCATGGGTACAATGTCTTTTTACTATCTACAGTCTGAGGCAGAAATCAGCGTTTCGGCTGAAGCAATTTGGCCAGATCAGCTCCTAGTCGCTCTCTCAGACCTGTTACCACGCAACCACGTCAAAGTGCCTGGCATAGGAGGGCCAACAGGCGGGCACCCGGCATGCCCGCAGATGGTAGGGCGGTCAGAACAGGCGGCGAGAATGGTACCCCTCGCTGTTCACACACATTCACACGCGCACAGAACTGTCGACTGTTGCTTTGTGTGCTAACAGCCAGGCAGGCTCGACTCCCACTCTGCTCTCCGACAGGCTAATTATTGGGACTCGTGTTGAAGCGGCTGGGAGACGTTGTTCTCTGGTCAGCGAGTTGTTCCGCAGGTAGATAACAACATTGGTTGTCAGAATGTCTCGGTATGTTTTTTTTCTTTTTTGTAGGTGTTCATATCTTCATGGATGCAGAAGTTAATGTCAGATAGAGATAGAGAAAAGCCGGGGGGGAAAAAATGGACTTTGAACTCAGCCAACAGAAATTATGCAAGCCCGTTCAGACCCCGTCAGTTTAAGATCCGTCACTATGTTTTGATCTGCAACTGTAGCGCCCTCGCTTGGTGTTTAGTGTTGATTATGAAAATGCTGGTTCATGCAGTCTAAACTCAGCCAGTGGTATCTCAGATGCTGGATGCGAAAGATGCATGAAGCAAGATTGTGTAATTACACATGAGGGCACATTCTGCAAAAGCAAATTTAACAACTGTGTTTCATATCTCATTTATGAGTGTCATATGGACAGATCCCCATCCTCTTTCTCAACAATCAGCCTGGAAGCCGCTTAAATCAAATGCGTTTTTGAGTGACAGGTGGATGCCTTGTGGCGCCAGCGCGGCCGCGGTTGGCAGGCAGCGGTGACAGTCGTCCTGCTGCCATACAAGCTGCTCCTGCTGATGAAACTACAGGAGTGTCCAGGCTGGCCACTCCTCCCTGTCCCTTATTCTCTCCATCCATCCATCCATCCATCCATTCATCCATCCATCCATCCATTCATCTATCCATCCACGCTGTTTTCTTTCTCTGGTCTCTTTGGCCTTCCCTATCTGGCTGATTTAGTTTTACCTTTCTGTCAAATGCTTTCCATTTGCTCTAATCTCATCTCTTTTCACTCTTCATTCACAGTCACTCCCTAACTTCCTCTCTTCTTTCATCTGTGCCACCTTCCCTTTTATTAAAAGGCTTGAAAGAGTACCAGGAGATATAAGAAGGCTCCAACTAAATACACCTGTCTTACCAGCTTTAGTGGCTGGTCACACCAGCATTGAGGATTTTGCACCAATTTCAATTAATCTACCGCTTTCCTGAATTTGAACTGCTGGACAGCTTTCTTGACTTGTAGTGTTCAGTTAAAAAAATGTAGAAATATAACTTTTTTTTTTTATCTTATACAGTCTCCAATGATATTCTCAGGCTGAATTAAATATTTCAGTGTGAAAGACCTGTGCAAGGGTTATAAGTCAGGAAAGAGGATGTCGATGCATTATAAAGTCTGGAGAAAGACAAACAACTAGAATAACTAGATCTGAGAACAAACCTCTTTCTGCCTTTTTGGGGAGTTCTCAAACGAAAATGTCTTTTTTTCCAACCTGGGTCTTATTTTGCCATCACTCCTATTGACTATAATACTATTTTACTTACTGTTTCTGATTCTGGATGATTCTGTGGCAGACAAGGCACGGCATCGATTGACAGCCACGACGTACGTGTGTTTGTGTGTGTGTGTGTGTGTGTGTGTGTGTGTGTGTGTGTGTGTGTGTCAGAATATTACATTAGTTCAAACTTGGCTTCTGCTGCTCAGACTGTCCTAATTGTCGGGCTAGAAAACAGATGGCAAGGAATGCTATGTCTCCTCTTGGTTCCTCGGTGTCCCTGACACACACAAACAAACTTTCATACGTATATTACAATTCTACTTCCCCCACCCCACAATAAATGATTTATGTTATGCAAAGTTATTGCATTGGACCCTTGTTTTTGAATACAGGTTGTGACATCCAGTACGTTGCCCTGATTTTGTTTGTGTGAGTGTGCATATGAGTATGTGTGTAAGAGCGAAGGTCAGTTGAGGGACGTGGCACCTGTGGGTGGTGTTTTAGCTCAGTGTGAGCGCTGTATCGCTACACCTCCACATCATTGCAACGCCACGGGTTTTGCAGCTTAACACCACAACCACTACATACAGTATCTCTCTCTTTCTCATACACACACACACACACACACACACACACACACACACACACACACACACACACACACACACACACACACACACACACACACACACACACACACACACAAATACATTTAATTTTTTAGTTTAAGCTAACATTAGTTAGTGGGATTCCTGGGTGTTTTTGGTGCAATCTGCCAGTATCTTTTAAAATCTGTTTATTAAAATGTTTTGATGTTAATGGGTGTTATAGTTGTTGGAAAGGCCTGAAAGTAATGGTGCACATAATCACACGTTTTTATATCCGTTTTACTGTAAGAAACCTAGTCAAACCTTAAAGGGCACACCAAGCAAGTTTAATGTTGAGACTGGTGTAGCTCACTTGCCTTTTCTCCCGAAATGATTTCCTCATAGGTGCTCACAATTCCCCTATGGATGCTCAGGCTCCTGAACACTGTGACCACACAACATGGGATATTTCTTTCTTCTACTTACACTCATCATTTCTCTTACAGTTCAGTTGTTTTGTCTGTCCAAGTTTGACTGGACTGTCTGACCGAATGTTTGGGATAAAAACTAAGCACATGCCGACTGACAGTGATCGGCTGTACTGCCAGGTGCATTAAAGGGGTCGGAGAAAACGTACACACATGACCTAAATTAACTTGGTGAGAGATTGATTTTGCTTTGGGTAAAAGAACACACACTGTATTGGATCTGTAGGTGGAGTGTGTGCATGTGAGTTCTCTGGTTTTAATGTTCATACAGTGTTTGTATGGGATTTTCTGTGATTTGTGTCTCACGTGCAATTGCACTTAAGTTCTAACCATGTGTGTGTGCTTATCTTACTTGTCTGTGTGCATTTGTACTCTTGGTTATGACTGTGTGTGTGTGTGTGTGCGTGTGTGTTTTGGCAGCCTACCACTGCCTTTAGTTTCAAAAGTGTTTCATTCAGAGCCAGATGAAATCCCTCCTCCCTCAACGGCAGCGATCTGACGGCGTATCTTGCAGTCGCCGCCGCAGGCTAACACACTCGCACATACACAGACATAGGTGGATTTTACTCCGTCAGTAATATGGCTGAGGAGCTCATTCACATCCCCAGTTCCCTTTGCTTTCTAGGACATCATCTTATCTCAGAGAAAAAAGCATGTGGGAAGGACAGAAATACTAAAACAGACAGATGAGGAGACCAAAAAATACACAAGGACTAAGAGGTAATAAATGAAATGAAGGCAGCGCTACACAAAAAAGAATTGAACATTATCTGCTTCTATACCAATGAGGCGGGTAAGCGAGCAGATTCCTCTTTCCCCAAGTAAGTACAGTACCTAATGAGTGTGCACCATTCAGGAAATTAAAGATGAAAATTCGGTGGAAAAACAAATCAGTTTGACTTCAGGGCTGTACATTTCCTTGTTTCTATCAAGATGCAGGATCTACCTAGAGAAAGGTGTTCTGGGTAACCGTCAGTCGCAGAGGCTCAGCAGTGGAGCAGACGTTCACACCTCCTAAGTCTACACATGTTGTGCAGCTCTGCACGTTAAACAAATCTAAATCTTTCATTGAACTTCATGTCGGGAGGTGATTTTTATAATGGAACGCTGCGACTGAAACAAACCCGTTAACATTATATCTGAAACCAGTAGAGGTTCAAAAGAAAACCGCTACTCAAACATTACTAAATGCCACCTGCTGTTTGTCTTTCTCAAAAAGTCTGAGAAAGGTTACTAGTAACTTCTCAAATCCTGCAGCATAATCCACTTCCCCGCTATTGTTACATGTGCTCAGTATGTTCCAGAACAATCGTTGCTTTGCCAAAGATATCACTAATACCCTACTTCCTGCAGAATTTCTGAGATTTAAGCAAGCCAAAACACATCATGGACGTATTGTTGGTGGAGTATTCCTTTAATTCAATTCAGTGTATGATATCATATGTGTGTGTTTTAGGAGGGTTTTAGCTGACAACGTGCTGAAGACATGATATGCATGAGTATTTGCTGATGTGAATGTACGTAATTACACTATAATGCTCATAAGCATATGTTTTAATGTGCACGCAACCATGTGTGTATGAGGGTTTGACCTGAATGTGCAAGGACCAAAGTGGTATTTTTGCAAATTAGTTTGTTTATCATCAGCTTTCAGGGCCTTCTATCTCTTCCACACACCTACGAATACACACTCCACCAGCATGCACATGTGTGTGAGTGGCTCACATGTAATGACCAGTGGCAGGTAGAGAGGTGATGGATTGCCTGATTAGTGGTCTGGCAGGGCTCTCCTCACAGATGGGCTGTTAGATGTGGGCATCTGGCCCTGACACACACACACACACACACACACACACACACACACACACACACACACACACACACACACACGAGAGAGAGATATAGTGTATAGGCCTCCATACCTACACGTGTCATCAACAGAGACATGGATGCTCAAATAAAAACTTTCCTCCCCTTTCACCATCTGTCCCTTGTCTTCACTTTCTTCTCTCCATTTCTCTCTTGTCCTCCCTCTCATTTTTTATTCTCTCTCTCTCTCTCTCTCTGTTTGTGGCACCATGCTTTGCTCGTTAGTCAGTGTAATTACCAAGGAAGGGGAACAGATTAGGGCGTTTACGCGCCAGGATGTTTACATGCATACACACACATGCTGCCCCTATCACGGTGCAAGGGATTAAACACACACACACACACACACACACACACACACACACACACACACACACACACACACACACACACACACACACACACACACACACACAATTAGAGGGATTAAACACACCATTGTAGTGTAGAATTTGCATACATATCCATGGCTCATAAAAAGCATTGCCAAAACAAACATTCAAACACATGTAGGGAACAGAAATGTACACTAATGCAAATACAACATATGTATATAGATGTGCACACACTGAAAGACACATACTATATGTGAAAATAGTTAAGGAATGTTTATGGGAATGAGTGTTTGCATGAGAAAAATACTTGCACACGTAAGTTTAGCCATCCTACTATTACATTTTAATATCTGCGTTTCTAATTAACCTTTATTCAACCAGCTAAGCCTCATTGAGGTGTTCTTAGACCGCAAACATAAGGTACAGACTAATAACAGAAAATATGTCACAAGTTCAGATTTAACGGAATAGTGTGACATCTTGAGAGATATGGTTAATTGTGCCAGGAGTTAGATAAGAAAATGAATACCACTCTCATATCTGTCGGTTAAATGTGAAGCGACAGCTAGCAGCTGGTCAGCCTAGCTTAGCATTAAGACTGGATGCGGGGGGGGGGGGGGGGGGGGCTGGCTCAAGAAATAAGATATATGTATTATAAGAACTGGATACCAAACTCCAAGGTGTTTTAAAAACCACTATCTATCAAACAGTATGTAGAGTCTGAGTTTGTACTTAGTGCACCATTAAACTCATTGTCAAAATGATAGTATGCTTGATGAGAGCCTAAATCCAGCCAGGACCTGGACATCTCTCCCCTAAAATGACAACTTGAAGGTCATTTCAAAGTTGAATTCCCCCCTGGGCTCTCTCATCTGCTCATGAAGTTGTACCCGACACCCTCACAGATCTCGTGCTTCCCACTGTGCACGACTTTGTGCACGATGCTCCGCCGACGTGTAATTTAATTTCAAATGTGTTTCCGTGTCAACCTGCAGGTGCTTGCCCAGTGAACTGAACTGCTGACGTGACACTAAGGGAGCCTCTTTCACTGTGTCCCCCTATCAGTAAATTTGCCAACAGGGCTCGAGATAGCCAGCCCCGGGGGGGGGCTCATCCAATCACACAGGGGGGGTCGCAATGCGGATCCCAGCGTTTGATCGGCTCCCCCGCTTCTCCATCCAGCGTGATGATAATGGCATGTGTCGTATGCTTATTCAGGCTCAAAGTAATATCATTTGTAGCGTTTTCCTCTCTGCCTTCAGCCTTCGCTCCATAAAGCTAATCACAGTGCTTGGCTTTGAATCGGGAAGGGCGAAGAGGGGAGAGAGTGGGGAGGACGAGGGGAATAAGCAGGGGCTAATGGCATTTTAAGGGTGGGGAACCACTTACATTACTTATGATAATGAAAAGCAAATGCACACACCTTCAGGCTAAAGGTACATGTGTATGCATACGCTTGTTGTGTGTTCCCTTTGTTGCATGCACATTTCTGTAGGTAGATAGATAGATAGATAGATAGATAGATAGATAGATAGATATTTCACTATTTTATTCTAAGCCTTTGAGTGTGAAATGTCTCCTCCGGGTGATATCATCCAGAGGACACAGAGCTCTTATTGAGTTAATTAAACCTCAGTGAAAAGATGTAAAAGACTAAAGTCTAAGACTCATCTAGCGATGCTGCTGTAAAAATGCAGTTTTTAAGTTATGAAGTTGTTTCATGCACTGAAAGGAGTTTCATAGGAATTCAAATAAAAAAAAAAATCATAACACGCTTGACTAATAAACCGAAGAGCCTCTCGAAATCCAAGTAGGTAATACTTTTTTGGCAGTTGACATTTAAATCTTGGGAGATGTTACAGTTTTTAGAAGTACCATCATTTATTTATTTTTTTATCATTTTGCAAGACTCGATAAAATATCCTAGTTCGAGAGGAAACTATCCCACACTGAAGACACTAACCAGTTGTTGCACATGTAAAGCATGCAACGACAGGCTTACAAGCTCATAAAAGCTTGTATAATTCCCATCTCCACATGCACTAATACATACACACACACACACACACACACACACACACACACACACACACACACACACACACACACACACACACACACACACACACACACACACACACACACACACACACACCATATCCTCTCTCTCTCTCTCTCTCTCTCTCTCTCTCTCTCTCTCTCTCCCTCTCTCTCTCTCACTGTGTTGAGCAGACAGGTTTTGTGTAAACAATGCGTCAAAAGTGGGTGAAGTGTCGAGAGAGATGGATGGCAGTGACTTCTCTTCATCTGCCTGTCGGCGCTCTGCTCTTTGCCAAATAATACATCTGTGTCACGCACACTCATGACTACAATCATGTTCTGTTGTGGCGTGTGTGTGAGCTGACCTCTCTGAAGAGGTTGTACAATTCATTAGCTTGAACGCAATCCATTGTTTTTCAGAATCGTCCTATACTGACATTCTTTACTGGCTGTAAGGTTGTGTAGGGATGGAGACGTATTCTAAAAACAAGTACAAAGGACAAACCTCAATTCTGTGCCATTTTCATTGGATGCACATTTATGTATTATTCTTATTCTTATTCTGTGAGTCTCTGGGCCATTTATGATGCAGCAGCAAAGCCTGTGCAGTGTGTATAGTTAAAATATTGATGCATTATTGATGTATCTAAGCTGATACTCGTATCCAGATGGTTCAGTTTTAAAAAAAGAAGCACAACATGGTCGTCAAGACCAAACCAGTAATTTAAATAGTACTGTACTATCACTTAAACACAGAGCGCCACCTAGAAATGCTGCAGGACATCATACAGTACATGTAATGTCGTTATTAGTGTGTGTGTGCTGTGAAAGATCTACTGTGTATGTGTGTAAAGGGGGTTATGACATGCTCGGAAGATATACTGTTTCCTTCCAACACCACCGCCCCCCCAACCCCCTTGTCCTTTCAAGGTTGGGGATTACACCGTGGAGAAGGGGAAGGGAAGGGTGGTCTTTACACACTCTGCAGAGCACACCTATTCACCCTTGTCGCGCACGTTCTCCCTCATCTCTTAATTTCCCCCTCCTCATTCCACTCCTCATCATAATTCCAGTCCCCCCCCCTTTCTTTCTGCTCCTCATTTTTAGGTTCACTTCTCATCTGTCTCTGCTCTCGCTGCTCTTCTGTGTCCTCTTTCACCACCACTCTCCAGCTCTGGCTTGAAAAACACACTCCACCTGTGTTCATTTTGAAATGTCTCGTGCTCTCGACTTGATTCAAGGCTGATCGTTGAGACCCTGAGCACATTGTGCTAACTATGTTGAATGTGCAGGAGCCCAAGGGCGAGAATGAGTGAGCATTTGGCTGCTTACAGTCACAGAGAGCTAGCTGTTTGACAACAGTGTTGCAGAATGACATGCTGTTTCAGTGTGCATTTATCAGGAATCAGATGTCTATTGTAGTGCGGTTGAGGTTCAAGGCTAATGTAGTATTTTGCCTCATATTTTAGGAGCCTTAATATGATTAGGTTTGTTTTCTGTGTCTTAAATGCATAAAATGAATCTTTGCTTTGAATGTTAAAGATTTCAGTACCCATCTGCCATAATGCCTGTATCGGCTTATATGTTGTTTGGGTAATACTACTACTACTTTGTATTTGTCACTTCTGATAGTATGTACTGACAAACACTTGTATCTGGATAGATAACTAGACAAATACAGAACATTACGTTGTTAATCAATACCTACAAAGGTTTCATATCAGTTGTTTTTGAGAGAAAGGAAGAATGTTGACCGTATTTCTTCATTTGGGCAGTAAAAGGCCTGCACCAGTGAAATAAATGCAGTCATTATTAGGCATATCCCATTCAGAGAAAGCAATGGTTAAGCAAAGCTGGACTGATCATAGAAAGAGAGAGTTGGCAAGCAGAGAGGAAAGGATGGCACAACAGAGAGCAGACGGTTGGAAGGTAAAGGTAGGAAAATGAAAGATCCACAAAGCAGGTGAGGGGATCTGTGCAGCCATGGATTGATATGTCCACTAATCCCCGACTGTGTTGACAGGTGGGTCCAGTCAACCCTACATTGTGGCTTTGCCAAGCGAGGCCCACAGCGAACCAGCCATGCCAGGCTTCAGCTGTGGGCATGGGAGCCTGCAAGTCTGCCCGGTGTACCACTTAACAGACAGAACAATGTTTACCGGTCAGGGCCCCCGGCGAAATGTTATTGTTTGGACATGACTCGCGGGCCGTATGGGACTTTCAATATCTGCCAAACAGACGGCAGTAAAATGGCAACGTACACACATGAGCAAACACACTTCACGACGACTTCAGATAAAACTTGCACAACTCTCCCAAGCTAAAAACAGGAGAATCACCTGATCCTGGCACCACAACAGCACAAATATAGAACCAAGACTCTTCATAGTTTGATATTTATGTATTCAGGATGATAATTACGTTTCCTGCTAACAAGAGGGAGCTGCCACTTGGGTTGGAAGCTAGCTTTGCCAGTGCTTTGGCACATTTAAGTCCAGCCAAAGTAGGAGCTATTCAGAGTTCTCATCATTAACAAAAAACAAGTTAAAAAAAATGTTTGCTGGCATTACTCATCCAATGTGGCGGCGTTGTGGGACCTTTGTAAAGATACCACATACGCGCTGTAGTGTGGTCAAAAGTGTGTAGACACCCATATGTGATTGCCATTCCCAACCACAGGCATTCATATCTTGCTTATAACAAGGCTTCCCACAAGACTCTTGAAACTGGTTCCCATTTAACCGTAAGAGCATCGGTGACGTCTGTTACTGATGTTGGGTCTGGCTCGCAATCAGCATCCCAAAAAAAACATTTCTTTATGGACCTGGCTTTTTGCAAGGAGCAGGATAGTGCCTTCCTTAAACTGTGGCATTAAGTTTTTTGTTTGAAGTAAGGGACCAGCTGTCCAAAATTAAGTCTCCGACTTACCGGCCATGTTGGCAGGTAGCTTAGCTAAAACCTTTTTTTTTTACCGGCCCAAATTTAAAATGGTGTTTTCTTTGTAACTCTTCTTGAAACTCTCTTGTTGGGGTTGCGAGTCCTGCTGGTTTACTCTCCGTTTTCATTGACTGAAAACTGATCGAAAACAGACGATTCAGCAAAATGAAGACTGAAGAACATTAACTATTTTGGTACAAACATGTACCCCGCCGTGTGGTGGATAGCCCTCTTAGATCTACTCGCCAAATGGAAATTGAAAATGTACCCACATTTGGCGTTTGGCGCGAGTGTTAATTTTGAAAACTGTAAGGGACCTTGCCTAGACTATTGAAATCAATCACATTACTGCTGATGCCCTTTTATTTTACTAAAATGCCCCACCACGGATAAACGTGTCGCTTGCTTCACTCTGTTGTGTTCATTTGCTCGCTGAAGGCTTTGTGCTGCGAGAAACGGAATAGCTGATTTCCAGTCACAACCACTTCACTTTATTCCTTTCTGTGGGATTAAGTATTAAGTGTGGGGCCTTGGTGAGTCCCTGAGTGTCACAGCCCTGCCTTGATCTTGTTTATTTAGTATTCTACCAGAACCCAGAAACGAGGAGAAGGAATGAGCAAGCTGGAGAAAAAAAAGGAGGAGAAGAAGAGGGTGGCTACCTCACCCCGTTGCAACCTCCACACTGTGCTCCTCGACACTCGAAAGAACTTCCACCCTCTGGTAACTTTTCAAAGGCGCCAGTAATGGTCTTTTGAAGCAGCCATCAAAAATAAGTGTATTTTATCCTCTCTATTTTTTTTTTGCCAGGCTCAATCCTCTAAGGGTTTGGATGACTTTTGTCTGAGTTGTATGTATGAGAGGAAGAGAGACAGAAGGAAACATAAAGAGACTGAAAGGCCTCACAGCCAGAGAACGAGGAAGTGTTTTTTTTTCTTCTGCACCTTTAGACCTTTTATCTTATTTCTCTCGACTGTTTTGCTCAATCTCTCTATTCCTCTCCAATTGCTGTCGAGGGGTTTTCAGGACCAACATGAATTGCCGAGAGAATGACAGAAATATTGTATTTTTTATTGTTATTGTTTATGTGATTCTTTGCTTTTGGTACCTTTTGCTCTACACTTTTTTTTTTTTTTAGCTTTGTCTCCAACAGTTGCTTGATGATCTCAGACAAAGCCTGTCATTGAAATGCACTTTGTAAGGCCCTTCTTCACTTGCAGAACGCAGTTAGAAGGCCGTCACACTGTTGAATGTGTAATTAGGTGCTGCATAAATAAATTCCACGTTAATATGAAGCGCCTTTCAATCTGCATCAATCTGCATGTCACTCTGCATGTCCTAAATTTGGTCTTCCATAACTGGCAGGTCTTTCATGGGTGAAATCTCCAATTTCTTTTTTTTTTTTTTACATGCCTGGCTGCAGCAACAATGTTTTTGTTTTAGAAGCAAAAGTATATATAATTATATAACTATAACTCCATCTAAGAAAAAAAAAAGAAGTAGCAAACCCCACCAAAGATCCTATTAAAATCAAATATCCATTTGACAGTTGGAGGAAAACATGGCTTCTCTCACTGTCTTTTTTTACTACAAAGGTCATGGAGTGAAAGAGCATGTATCTGTCTCGGATGTGTTTTCGGTATCAGTTGCACTGCGTCCTCAGCTAACCCCCCTGCACATTGCAGTGTGTGAGTACATAGCCAGGCCAGATGACGCTTCACTTGGTCGGTGACTTCTAATATAATTGCCTGCGTGTTTGACTGAGTGCTTGGATGTGTGTGTGAAGGTGGTTTTCTGCTGAATGAAGCACTTTGCTACACCTCTTGGGTGGATACTTCTAGATTCTTTGCTCTTCTGTAACCGTTCTCTTTGTGCTCTCACTCTGAATAAAAGCTGCTCCTGGCTCCACTACAGTTCACAGTTGATCTCTAAACTCTGACTGCAGCTGAACAAGCCAGTTGTTTGCCAGAAGCAAAGGCAGAAGAAACATGACATTGTTACAGCTCTGCAAAAAACCCATCCTGCTCAATGTGGAATGGATTGGGTCAAAGTGTGTTACCATAGTACTGCAGAGACCACATTTCCTTTCCCACCTCTTACGAACAGTCATCTCTTCTTTTAGCCATGACCACAATCTTTCTGTCTGTAGTTTTAGTTGTAAAATGCATTGTGCATTGTCAAACAATGTAGTCCTGCCGATAGGGCCATTGGATCAGAAAATGCTCACATGTGTACCTTGCTGTTTAGATTGTAGGACATGGTTGGAAATGTCAATTTAACTAGGTTTAACTATATATGAAGAAACAAAGAAACACATATTCTGAATACACCTATTCTAGTGAAACTCTGACCTGCAATCAGCAGACATGCAAAGGCGAACTCTTAACTCTTAGAACTCTTAATTATAATTGCAATGACAACGTGGGCACATATCAGGAAAAATAATGGTTTTACTAGCTATAATGATAAATATATACTATTCATTACAGGGCTGTTGTATTGGACTGCAATAGTTTGAGCTAGGTGTACCTAATAATGAACTGGCAACAAAGTGTATATGACTACTAAGTTAGTAGCAATTTGCATGCAACAATTTAAGGAAACTTTTTTTTGTCATGTTAATGTTCCATTTAACAATTTTTAGGAGATTTAGTGAATTAACAATGTAAGAAGGCTGGCCGTATTTATGTGTATCTGTAGCTAACAATTGGGCAATTTCACTTCTTTAATGACTTTGCAGCTCTGCATCATTGCTTTGTTTAATCACCTTTTCAACAATAACTGTTATTATCAGAGGGGATGTTTCCCCAGCAGAAAGTAAAAGCCCATAGCTGCCCATTATTGCTATTTTTACATCCCAGGGAATATTGTGCTTTGTAGTTCCCCCAATGCATTTATGGCGATTTATATCTTAAAAGGAGGGATGCTGAGAAAGTACACTTCCAACCATCTACTGCTGCCCTCGGAGCCCCCGTACCTGTGCCCCCTTCCCCCAAGATACCTAGGGAAGAGGCGGAAACGAGCGTAGGAGATGGTGCATATTTCTCTTTTGAACTTCACAGGAGTGAGGTGCTTTCAAAACGCTCCCAGGTGCAGATTTTTCTTAGATGTGAGGAGGAAGGCCAGGGAGTTCAGAGAGAGAGGGACAGCAGAAGGAGTGAAGGAGGGAGAGGAAGAGATGGAGAAGCGCAGAAAAAAGTGCTGGCGATAGAGAATGATAGAGAGAGAGAGAGAGAGTGCTAGAGAGAGCACAACAGAAAGAGTGGGAATGGTTTTGTGTATCCCGCTGGGGGTGAAAACAGTAAGCCACTTTCTATGTTTTGGAGGAAGTGGATTGATTTCCCCTTCTGTGACCTCTGTCTCACTAGCTGCTGTTACCAAGTGTGATACAAAAGTCTTTTAACTGGAGGTGGAAAAGCACCGGCTGCTGCCTTTGGAAACAGCAGAAGCTGTACTGAGTCCAAATGTTCTCAGGCATCATGCAGAACAGAGTCAGAAAAATATCTGTTATGCAATATATATATATATATATATATATATATATATATATATATATATATATATATATATATATATATATACGCACAGTATGCAGTATAAAGTCAGTTTTCTTAGTTTCATAAAGAATGATAAATTGAGTAAAAAGAGTGTAAAAATATTAATAATGTTCCTTTTTTAATGCTCTTGAATTCATATCAAATGAATACGCATTCATGTTTGTTTTATTAGAATTCGGAAGGTTTTAAATTGCTAATGGATAACACAAGTGAAAACGAATGAAGTGAAATAACAAACAGTAGGGCTTATAACCAAGTGTGATTGCTAGGTTCATTCATTTTGGGAGTACTGGGAGGTCAATTATGTTGTGTCTAATCCACTCCTAATGTTTTCCACCCGCGTCTAGTTATCAGCAGCTGACTTTAGTTTGCTTTCAGGCACATGTGCCATATAAAGGCTTTTAATGTGTCAAGAAAATGGAACTGAATGTTCTTTATAGGCTAAAATGTCTCTTATTCAACAAAGATTCACCTACTAATTTGAGTCACTACTTTTTCCTTGACTACACCGAGCGCTGAGATCCTGTACATTCTCGAGCCTCCTTCAACAGGTCACGTCGGCATGTCGGGTCAGTGAAACATAAAATTAAAAAGACTCTTAGCCTTTTGACATCTCCTCACAGGGCTTCAAGAGTTAATCTGTCCTCTGTTGAATTCAAATTAACTTGACCTTTCCCTTTACAGCCTGTGTGTTCCACTGAACCCTTTTAACGGCACAGGACGGATCAAGCGCTGTTTGCCTAAATGATACATGCCGAGCCCCCTCGAGGCTTGGATGCAAACACAAATTACCTTTAAGAATAGAGGTGGTAGGAAGGGAAAGGGAGGGGAGGGGGGAGGGGGGGGGGTGCCACAGGTGAAGGTCGAAGCCGACGTAGGCCACAGAGCGGCACCCACCGTCCTTCCAAAAGAAAAAAGCTGTGACAGAGCTGGCTTGGTATAAATCTCAGAGCTATAAAACTGGTTCCGTCTACACTGCCCACCCTCGTAAATTGGCATCTCCCTGCCACCCCCCCCCCCCGCCCCGTCCCACCACTGGCTTCACACATGCTTTATGACAAGAAGATCAGACCACTAAATGAACGGAGGCGAGGGGATCGTAAATCGTCCAGGTGAAGACGGAGATACAGTGAGGGAGGTTGTTTCGGTTGACTCGACCTAAGACGAAAAGTGAAGTTTGGCCCTCGGGATGAAAAGAGACAAAAGTCAAAGTTGAGGAAGGAGAACTTTCTACTTTAATATATCCCCTGGTAGATATGCAGGGAATTGTGTCATCATGAAACTTGATACACTTCATGTACTTCCTGTAGTGTACCGTAGACAAATGAGCCTTTCAACCACCAATTTGTATAGCAATGAAGAAAAATTTATTTCCGCAAAACTCCTTTGTTTTAAGATGCCAAATTCACATAATACCATCCATATGTTATGCTAAGACAAGTATGTTGACATAGGAGTATTTGCTAATTAAACATTAATTTACTTAAGTAATGGCATCATTAGCTTACATGGTTATTGGTGGTTCTCTCTGTGTGCCTGTGGCTTTTGGATGAATACAGATTTCTTTACAGTGTCTCTTTAATTAGGGCTTCTCAATTGAAAACTTGTTGAAATCATATCGATGGCTATAATTTTCAGATTACAGGAGGATATAATGAACGGCGCCTTCCAAACAGGGCAGTGTTGCAATAGAAAGCTGACATGCAAATCCAATGCCACTATTGAGGTACACTTTAATTTAATTCTACTCCCACAGGACTCAGTGCTTCATGCTATTGATTTATGTCGCCATCTGTATTCTAGTGTTGTTCACACAGATCAATACAGCTTGGATTATCATTCATGTGTTAAATGACACATCTATTGTATTGTTTACTGTCTGGGATATTTAGGGCTGTGAGTCTGTCCTTTTGCCGAGATGCAAGAGCACTTTTACTTCTTCGTATTGGAAGGCACACATGCTGCGTGCAGAGGAGGAAATGAACTCACCCACGGTGAGCAATTGTGCTCACGCAAACTGTTTTGAGGAGCCATTTTTCATTCTTTATGGGGCCATTTCATCAGAATCCCTGTTTGAAAATAGACAAACTCTCACATTAATTTTAGAATTATGACACTGTGGCGTGCAAAAAGCTGCTCTTTTCAGTTCTCTAGCCTTGTGTTCAGGGTCAGCGTTGCAGCCACGGAGGCAGTTTTGAGAGCAGTTTCCGCCTCTTACGCCGTTAAGATGGAAGAGCAGTTACGGCAACCCATCTCATGGACCATGTCACGGTTCCCTGTAACCTTAAAAAGCCTTGAAACGTTTGTTGAACTTTGGATTTAAAGAAATACAAATAAATGTTATTTATTCATTTCAGACAGCACAAGTGGGGAGAATATTTCTGTTATGAGCAGGGTGCGATTTGCTGGGAGGGGTGTGGGATTTCCCTCTTTCTGGTCTATATATTCCTGCCTCTGCTGAATTATTTTTATCCCCATTGGGGACAAAATGTATCCCCCCCCAGTGGCGGATCTAGAAAATTTTACATGGGGTGGCAAAGGGGTTGCGAGAGATCTTGGCAGGGTGGCAGGGTGGCAGGGTGGCAGGGGAAGACGGTACATGAGAACCCCCATATGTTAAACGCACTGCTATGCCCTACTATGCCCCGCAACACCCTGCTACGCCCTGAACTGCTAGAACTATTATTTCTAGTCATAGTTCCATTATCTTTATTATGACTATCATTGCCACCGTTTGCTATAATTGCTAATAATAACTGCTATAATTATTATGAATCATAATTCTCCATATCTGTATATCTATATCAGTGTCTCTGTGTCCCAACCGGCAGCAGCAGATCACCACCCACCAAGAGCCTGAGTCTGTCTAGGCTCAGGTTTCTGCCCAAGAGGACGTTTTTCCTCGCCACTGTTGCACCAAATGTTTGTTCTTGGGGGAATTGTTGGGTCTTTGTAAATTATAGAGTGTGGTCTAGACCTACTCTATCTGTAAAGTGTCTTGAGAAGAGTGAACTCTTGTTACTATCTGATACTACAAATAAAATGTAATTTAGCTGAAATTGAATTAAATGGCTTGATCATATTTACAGATACAAATAGAACAGAAAATAGAACAGAATGTGTCTTATTTTATCAGTAATTATGATCAAACAAAAGGTCAAACAAATGCTATGATAGAGAAACTGTAAAACATCATTAGATAATATATATATATATGTATATATATGTATATATATATATATGTATATATATGTGTATATATATATATATATATATATATATATATATATATGTGTGTGTGTGTGTGTGTGTGTGTGTGTGTGTGTGTGTGTGTGTGTGTAAATCTAGCCCTATAACATACAGCCAAATGGAAATAGCCCAAAACTGAAAACGTCATGTCACTGAGTGACTGTACTGCAATTTATATGGAAGGAGAATAAAAACATACCATATGGTCCAGGGGTAACTGCAGGCCTCTTCCTCCCTGTCATCTTCCTCTGCCTCCTCCTGATCACTCTCTGCCTCTGTCCCTCTCTCTCAATCTGCAGCCTCCTCTTCATCCCTCACAGTCAATTCTTCCTTTATCTCTTTCACTTATTTCTGCATATCCTTCTGTGGTCTTCCCCTGCTCTGACCCGCCTGGTCTCTCCAGTTTACTGCCTTCTCCTTCTTCAATTGCCTCCTCTTCCTCCTGTGCACTATTCAGAATTTTCTTGGCTGGCAATATCCCCACTTTTAGGCTTCAGCTAATATCTCCAGCTACTCTGGCCTGCAAAAGCCAATGTGAAAATCTGTGGTTATCCTTGTATTACATCACACTGTAGGGCCCTGTAGCTAATAAGTAGCCTAACAAACATAAAATCAGAAGAGATTTATTACATGCACACAACAGTTATGTTTAGACTAGCCTTCTTACTCCCATTGTATTTGTTGTTTTCCCAGTTTGACAGTAAAGGATGTCACCTGGTTTAATGTGTGCAGCCTGATGTGAGAGGAAGTCAATTGTATAGTACTCCTTAACTAATGACATACAAATGATCGGTCTCAGCAGGGCTGTGTAGTGTGTTGTAACGTAACGCCACCGAAACGGCGACCCTCTGTATGAATTCAAACATGCCAGTTTGTAATATTTGGTATTATACTGTTCTTGTCTTTACTAAAATCAAAGCTACAGTAATCAAAGGGCCGAATGCTCTTACAAGTCATGAGGGAGCGATTTGACTTTTGGCTAACGTAATAGACGCGCTGTTGTTCATGCTGACTCGCCATTACATTTATTACAAATGTAACTTGGGGGGGGGGGGGGGGGCAGCTCAGTCGCTCCAGTCTTTGCCGGGATGCAGGGCCACCACACCGCAGCAGACTCGCTGTGTGCGAGCCAGACTGTGCGATGCGAACGCCGCTCTACACATTTGATGCAGGGACGTAGCTAAGTATTTGAGGGGCAGGGGGCTAAGATTACATCAACAATTATTATAAATATTATTAATTAATATGAATTAATTGTTTGTTTCAATGTTTTTAGAAGCTTGTGGACATAGTGGCAGTTTGTTTTTACAAGCACAGTTTTTTGAACACCAAAGTTAGGGGGGCAGCTGGGGGGGCAAGGCTGCCCCCCCTTGCCCCCTTGTAGATCCGCCCCTAATCCCCCCCTCAAAGTGATCAATGCTATTTCACCAATAGACCATTATATACCTAAAGTAGAAGTATTTCAAACCAAGTAAAGCGCTGTAACGTGAACACATAGTTCCATAGAACGATAACATCCGAGCAGTTGCTGGTTGTATTTAGCCGCTCCGGGACGCCGGCTAACAGCGGCAGTTGTTTAGCCGCGAATAGGTGACTGCGAGCCGGGTACAGGCACCGCCAGATGACGGTCCTTTCAGGGGCCATGGTAGTGGAGTTCAGATAGAAAAAGTGAGCGTCATGCGGCAATGGCAGTTAAGTTTAGGCACCAAACACAACTAGTTAAATGTAGGAAAAAGATTGTGGGGATCTGGGGGATTTTAATTCTTGCATGTTTTGTTGTGCACCAACAAAAAACATCCCCCCCCTCTCATCCATCCATCCATCCATCCATCCATCCATCCATCCATCATCCATCCATCCATCCATCCATCCATCCATCCATTTCATTTATTATTTTGAGCCCTTCTCCCTCTTCCCAGCTCATTGCTCTCTGTATCTTACTGTATTAAAATGTCACTGTATGATACTGACTGAAAATAATATATTTTCTGCCCTCAAATATGTGTCTGTCTTTCCCCTGCTAGATGTGTGTGTGGTAGCAGTGAGGTTTCCACATGTCTCCTGGGTTCTGCTAATTAAAACATCTCCCGTCTTAATTTCCCTCATTAACATCACACACAAACGTCTCAGACTTGTCTAACTTGGGTACAACTGCTGTAGTTTGACACAGTTTGTGTGTTGTTGCCTGTGCGCCTCTGTGCGTGCTTGTGTAATCTCGCAGACATTAGCTCGGTGAGACCAGCTCTCCCACAAAGAGATTTCATGATTACAGGGCTAACCCAGATACTTGAAGATGCATGAATAAAAGGGCCTGAATATCAGCCAGGCCGTTTACATTCTTTCCATCAAATCTCCAAAAGCTGACATTTTCTTGAACTTTTCAGTCCTTGATTCATGTATTTCACAATACCTTGATACCTGACGAGTTGCGTGCGTCAGCCACACTATCAGAAAGTCGTCTATAGATTTCTGATGTTGATGTGCATGAGCTATGTGTTGCCTCTCAACAACTGTTTGTAGTGTGAGGGCCTTCATTAGCCGAAAGTGCGGGCGTCTGGATGTAGCCGTGTCATTAGCACCATGTTCTCTCTCGTCCATCAGCGCTCCTTTATGGCACATTTCACTCCCAACTAGGTCATTCAGGTTTGCTTGGCAGATGGAATAGCCTGAGCAGCGTAGAGACATAAAGCGGGCAGGTACGTAATGATGCACACACACAGGCTTTTGTACACAGACACATAATCACACTTGCTCCTTTTAGTCTTTCTTCCTGAAAGAGACACAGTTGCATGCACCCTGTCCTTAAAAAAAAAAAAAAAATTCTACTTTAGCTTTATTCTTACAGGCATGTTCTACTGGGCGTGTCTCTGCTGCGTTCAGGTTTTATTCCGTCCTCCGCCACGCGCCATACCACACCGGTAGCGTCTCAGAAGCGGAGCGTCTTGCTGCCCGACTCGCAGATTTTGTTGTCTCTACAAGTACTTTACAGAACAATTACGTGTTACACATTAAACTAGTATGTACCTTCCACTCCAAGCACTCCTGTAAAGAAACTCTATGTCTTCTCTTTTCTGGCGTTGTCCTGATAAAACGTATCTGTGATGTTGTGTTTCTTTTTCCACCTCCAAGATGAACCGAATTGCCTCTCAAGTATCAATTATCGAAAAATGCCTCGTCATTCAATACCCAATTTCAATACAAGGAGTAAATCTCATCAGCGTCAGTGAGCCAATAAGCATGCAGCGTACTTCTACCAAGATCTAATGATGTTTGTGATTGGCTGTCTGACGTTACACGTTGTAGAGACACGCAGGAAAAACTACGTTACGCACAGAGACGGGGCTCGCGTAGTAGGAGCTGAAAGATGAATTCAAAGATTTGTGCCGTAATGTTGTATTTTCTTTTTGTTTTATAAAATTGGTATCGAAAAAAAGTATTATTTAGGAGCTGGTATCAAAGTCACGGTATTGGTATCAGTACTGGTATCAATTTCTTTTTAGCGATACCCAGCCCTATTTCCAGAATGCAGCGCAGACACGCCCGGTGGAAAATAGGGTGAGGCGCTCCTGTCTCTTTAAGCCCCCCTCCAGTAAAAAGCCCTGTCTGCTCTGATTGGTCAGTGTTTCCACATCTGCTCGGCATCTCTGCAACGTTATTGCAGCGAGGAATGACTGTAGCGGCACTTTCTACTAGGGCTGCAGCTATCGATTCTTTTTGTAATCGCAAAATGATGTGGCTGTAAAATGATCAGGCATTTGGCTTTTATTTCTCAAAAGAACAGAGGTATTTATTCCAACTCCAACATTTGGCAATTTCATTTAATTAAGTTTCATGCTGTAATCTAGCCGTGATATCACGGGGTGGATAGGACACATGTCTTTGGTGTGCGATACACCAACCAATGTGTCCCTGAGCAAGACACTTAACCCCTAGTTGCTCCAGAGGCGTGCGACCTCTGATATATAGCAATTGGAAGTCGCTTTGGATAAAAGCGTCAGCTAAATGACATGTAATGTAATATCAAAGTAAATATCTGTTTTGTGTAGATTTCTACACCTGCAGCATTTACCATTAGGCTACTAACAAATAATATATAATTTCGGGGGTGAGCCTATTTGCTATGGTAACCTAACAACATGTGTGTGTGTGTGTGTGTGTGTGTGTGTGTGTGTTTGTGTGTGCACACGTGCCGTGCGTGAGGAAGAGTGAGAGAGACGAGGGTGCATGCGTGTGTGTAAGGGGTTCTTTTTTTTAGGCTATACTCTTGCAATTGAACGTGAATAAGTTTACTACTTAAAAACATCAAAGCTAAACATCATATCTAGTCAAACCGCATCGCGACATCGCTACAAATACAGTACGCGATTAAAATCAGCGGCTGCTTAGGCTACGTTACCTTGTTTCAGTGAGGCTTGGTGAAACAGCACGGAGTGGATGTTTTCGGTTCAGGTTCGGTTCTGAATCATTGAAGTCGTACTGCTGTTGTATGCCAGGTCTACTTTGCAGTAGACACATTGCACCTTGTTCTCTTCCTTTTTTAGTATGTAATGATCCCAAACTTTAGACATTCTCTGCCGTTTCTGGACATCTTTACTCTCCGCCATCGCGCCACCTAAATTCAAAATGTATCACGCGCTAGTGGTGTGCTTCCTGAACAACGGTCCGTGTGGAACAATCAGATCCCTGCACGTATAGCGCGCGTCATAGGAATTTAACGAGGAATTTTTGTAATCGAGTAACTCGAATCGTTTCAGCCCTACTTTCTACCTATATATATATATATATATAGTATAGTTGTGACATCACAAATGGAAGTCCTGATGGCTTGTTTGAAGGAACCGTTTCTGAATACGGGCTGCTGTGTGTATTTCTCTGTGGATTGAGCATTTTGACACTTTCACAGTATTTCTATAGCATCTCGACCTGCTTTGTAATGAAAAAAGACACAGAAAACTCACGTTTTCCATCATGGGACCTTTAAGCAAAATGTCGCTGTCTCTGTTGGTGCTGCTGTCCTGCTCTCATACAACAGTATGTCAAACGGGGGGAAAAAGGCAGCCACACATGGATGCACTGTTATTCAACCCCCGTCTCCCCCCCCCCTCCCATCCACTCCGCTGTCAAACTCCCGTACGCAAGCTGTGAAACGCAAACACACATCCGTTGAGACAGGCGTTCTCTCGGGGCGGAGCAGAGTAATCATGCCGCAGCACCTCTGGCAAGGCTAATTAAACCAGCACATCTGTGCCTTATCCCACATCTGGAGCAGGTGGCGGCGTAGCCTGCAGAATCTCCCCCCCTCGCCTTTTGCAGCCGCTACCTCGTTACCGCACTACTAAACAATGACGACTGCAAGGGCACGCATAGACCTCCTTCTCTGTCTTTAGTCTTTTTTTGTTGTTGTTGGCACATATAGCGTATGCAACCCGGCCTGCAAGGGCAAAGAGGGCCCCAAGCTTCCCTGTGCACATCAGTGTTTTCCAGCCAAAAGAAAAACGTTAACTAATTCAACTCACCAGAGAATTAATTATCTCCACACACTTAGTCCGTACAGTTATAAAAGTCTATACTTGATCAACAGCTTTTGGTGTCCCCGAGACAAAATCTCAAAAAGGCTGCAAAAGCTGCAGCCACTCTCCTCCTTCCATTCTTGCCTACTCCCTCCCTTCCCTGGCTTGCCTCTGCTGAATTCTGAGACAAAAGTAAACCCCTCATCCCTTTAAAGACAGATTCAGAGTCCCAATCGTGCCAGGGGGGATAGGTGAAGGTTTATCCAAGCGAAATCAAGTCAGAAAGTGAGACGGGGTGGTAGGAACTGACAGTGCTGAGTGTTGAATCAAAGCCAGCACGAACAGCAGGACTCTTCTATTACACCGCTCTCCTGGGCAAACACAAAGACTTTATTTGCCTTCATGATTATGATTGTGTAAATAAAAAGGGCTTTATTCAAAACCAATAAGGTCATTAACAATAGAGAGATAAACTTCCTATAATCCTCACTTTTGATGTCTTTAATTCATCCTTAATCTGAATTCACTCTTCCCATGATTCCTCTGCGTGCTCTGCATCCCACTTTATTATCTCCTTTCTTTGCTAAATCGTTCTGGGACTTTCTATTCAAATTACTTCCTATTTGGGTAATTCTTGGTGACCCTCCAGCCTTCACAGCCTGTCCCTTAAGGCGCGATGACGCGCCCGTAACAAGGAGCTTATTGCAGCGTTATTGCCCAAGCATCTAGAAGGTTCCAGGGGCCTGCAGGGCATATGTGACGGAGCTGACAGGTCCCGGGGACTCGACTGTCACTGTCAGGGAGCCAGCGGGTCGGCTCGATGCAGTTGTCAAACGCCAGGCGAGGGAACGCAGTCAGCGCAAACATTCGGGCGTTTGTTAAAAGATGCACATCGTTCCCACGCTCGTGCATATGCAAACACACAGCAAGCATGGGAGCATGGCGGCGGCGGTACATGCACATGCAAAATGAAAACATAATGTTATTCCTTCTGCGGTGTGACAGGACACACACGTATGATACGCGCACGCACGCACGCACGCACGCACACACACACACACACACACACACACACACACACACACACACACACACACACACACACACACACAAACAACCTGGTGAGTCCTGTGGGAGCCCCTGACAGCTCTGCCCTGAGCTTCCAATCCGTCTCAGGGAGCTCCAAAAACCCAGTGCAATTACTCTTTCTTGCTGACTGCACCTGCACAACATAATTGAGAAGGATACTGGGGCTTTGTCACTTAAGGTAAAGATGTAAAAGGAAAAAAAAGTGCAGAACTGCAGCACAGGGCTATTGCACCTCAAACAGTGTGTGTGTGTGTGTGTGTGTGTGTGTGTGTGTGTGTGTGTGTGTGTGTGTGTGTGTGTGTGTGTGTGTGTGTGTGTGTGTGTGTGTGTGTGTGTGTGTGTGTGTGTTTAATCCCTTGCACCGTGATAGGGGCAGCATGTGTGTGTATGCATGTAAACATCCTGGCGCGTAAACGCCCTAATCTGTTCCCCTTCCTTGGTAATTACACTGACTAACGAGCAAAGCATGGTGCCACAAACAGAGAGAGAGAGAGAGACAGAGAATAAAAAATGAGAGGGAGGACAAGAGAGAAATGGAGAGAAGAAAGTGAAGACAAGGGACAGATGGTGAAAGGGGAGGAAAGTTTTTATTTGAGCATCCATGTCTCTGTTGATGACACGTGTAGGTATGGAGGCCTATACACTATATCTCTCTCTCGTGTGTGTGTGTGTGTGTGTGTGTGTGTGTGTGTGTGTGTGTGTGTGTGTGTGTGTGTGTGTGTGTGTGTGGGCACACATGTCCATCTGTGCTTTTGTGTGTCTCTGTGTGTTTACTGAAGGACACAGTGTTGGACCAATGAGGAAAAAGTGAATTATGATCCGTTGCGATGGCGCGTCGGGCCGACTGAGAATATCAAATATTCATGCGTTGTTCGTCGTTTGAGTTTGGCAGTAATGGTTCAAGAGCCGGTTTTAATGATCAGAGATTTAATTAAGCTCCAGTGGTGCGACTTGGGCTGACTTCTTGAGACCAGGAGAGCTGGAGCATCCCCCAGTCTTACTTTAATGACACCGGCGGCAGGCCATTGTCTGTAATGAGGAAACTGACTTGGTTCTTCATTGTATGTCTTTTATCTCACTCTATATATCGTGCCAGGAACTAAATGAAAGGAAAGGCTCAAAAACGCATGTTAAAACGGTCTAAAATGAACTTGTTAAACACTTGCCGGTCAGAGTGTTAAACTCTTCTAGCTGAACTCACTCTCCGTGATGACTGGTCTGGAAACAAATTGCCAGTGTCGTCATTTAACTCACCTGGCAAGCAATTATAAAGCTCTAGCTTTGAAATAAAGAGACCACTCTCATGTCCGTACGATAAATATGAAGCTAGAGCCAGTATGCATTGGCTTAGCGTAGCATAAAGACTGGGGGGAAACTGCTAGCCTGGCTCTTTCCCCTTGTTTCCAGTCATTATGCTAAGCTAAGCAAACCGGCTCCTGGTTCATATTTGCTGTACAGACATGAGCGTGGTATTAATATGTTAAAACTCAAATCCATGGAGATACAGTGCCTTGCGAAAGTATTTGGCCCCCTTGAACTTTTCAACCTTTTGCCACATTTCAGGCCTTTGCACGCCCAATTTTTCAAGTTTTTTTATTTGTTAAAAAGGTTTGAAATATCCAATAAATTTCGTTTCACTTCATGATTGTGTCCCACTTGTTGTTGATTCTTCACAAACAATTACAGTTTTATATCTTTATGTTTGAAGCCTGAAATGTGGCAAAAGGTCGAAAAGTTTTACAAGGCACTGTATGTGCGGACTGGAAGCACGACACCAATGCGAACAACGTTCCTTTGAATTTCAGCTTGATCTCCAGCTCTCATTCTTTTTTACTCCTTTTTCTGGCCTTTTCTGAACCCAATCCTAAATTTCATGGATTTGCACACACCTGGGTGATACATTTCTCCCTCCAGTTTTCCTTCCATCAGCTCCTTCCATCCAAAACTCCTGTCTCTCTTCCCTTCCTTTCCTCTTCTCACTCATCCTCTTCCTCCTCTCTCCAGCCCACCTGTAAAAAATATCTAACTTGCACACCCCCTCCCTTTTCCTCCCGCTTTGCTTATACGTATATACCCCTGAAGGCAGACTTAACTCTTCTCCTATCTCCTCCCGCTCTCGTTCCCCTGTCTCTCTTATTCTCTCCATCACTTGTGTGCTAACTTGCACAGAAAAGACACCCGGCGAGACACTCACTCCCCTGTCATTTGTCAACACTGTCAGCTCGGATGGAAAGAAACGTACATACCTGCCGCCCACTCTCGCTTCTTCATGTCAAATCCCAGCACGCCGAAGTAGGCAGTGCCTCAGCCCGCTGTATCACCTCCGATATCAAGAACTGCCAGACGTACTGAGTCACACACGGAAGTGATGGAAAGCTGTCACATCACAGTGGGGAAAAATGTGACCCTCAGCAAGAAAACGTTACTAAAATATACATTTAAAGCAGAAGATATCCCTAATGACACAACTTGACTTGATAAACATAAACTTACCAAAAAAAAGTGTTTCCGAATTATACTTTGAAGAATCTTAAGCTCTACAGGCTTTATATTGTACCATCTTATTTCTGGCATGCTGTCATATAAGAACTAATATAAACTAATCCTTGGAAAGTCAACTCAAGCGCAGCACGTTGTGATTTGTTTGCACGCGACAAATTTTGGATTTATCTGGTCCACTTTCAATAACTACACGTCAAGTTAAGACTTTTTCAGCACATAAATGGATTACTAGACACAAAATACTCACTCGGAAGTCTAAAATCAATCAATCAAGGAATTCATTTGGAGACTAAAGCAGAAAGTTACAACACATTTGAGTTTCATTAAAGAGCTTCCTCTTCGAATTCACAACCTCTCAGATCTGCTAACTTTAACATTGTCACGCATCCGTCAGCAAATTCTTTGTGTCTCCCTTTGCGTCATAGTCAAAGAAATGTAACATTTGATTTATAGTTTGTTGCTGGGAGCAAGTTCTTCTTCTGAGACCAAACTTAAAATGCTTGCGGCTGTATAAGTTCATTGGCCTTTTGTGAAAAGTTACACGAATTCCCTCTGACAAGGACAAATATGTATGTGTCTCAAGTTTCCAAAAAACATACACTGACTGAAATTGGTTGTTTAATGTACACTGTAAAAAAAAAAATCGTAAAAAAACGGTAAAAAGTCTGGCAGCAAAGTTGCCAAACACTTACCGTCAAATTACAGTAAAAAACCTTACATTATTTTACAGAAAAATTCTTTTTTTAAATACAGATATTTCCTGTAAATATTTTCTGTATTTTTACAGTCTAAATATTGTAAAATTAAAAAAATAATCTTGTTATAAAACATTTCTAGAATGTGAAAAAAATTTATAAATCTTTATCAAAACTAAGAAATATTGCAGAAATACCTTAAAAGTACACAATTTAACTGAAAACTGCTGTTTTAATACGGTTTTCTTTGGTAAATTCACAAGATTATCCAATCCATCCACAATGACTCCATGTCAAAGTACAGATTTCTGAATATAAAACACACAAAAATGATGTCAAATAACTTTCAATTACCCTCCTTTAGGCATTTATTTTATGATTATCCAATCTATTTACAGTAAATTCCTGTTAAATACTGTTTTTTTACTCTATAAAAAAAGAATATAATGGGATAATACCTTGCATAAACCTAATAATAATAGTCATTACTTTATATAAACAATATTTGATAGTATTTACAAGCAACTCTCCAATATATCTACATACTTTTACCATTAATGTATGGTGTTTACTTTAAATAAACATTGTTTCATAGTAATTTAGAAGCAAATATCCAGTATATTTACATACCTTTACCATTATTATATGAGGTTTACTTTATATAAACAGTGCTTTTTAGTTATAAAAAGCAACTATTCAATATATAAACATAATATTACCATTATTGTATGGGTGTTCACTTTATATAAACAGTATTCAACAGTAATCACAAGCAACTATCCAATATATCTACAGACTTAACCTCGTTATTGTATGCGGGTTTACTTTATATAAACTGTTCTTTATAGTAATTAATAGCAACTATCCAACATATATACATACTTTTACCATTATTGTATGGTGTTTACTTTATATAAACACTGTTTCATAGTAATTTAGAAGCAACTCTCCAATATATCTACGTACCTTTACTATTAATACATGAGGTTACTTTATATAAACATAGTTTTATAGTAATTTAGAAGCAACTCTCCAATATATCTACATACCTTTACTATTAATACATGAGGTTACTTTATATAAACATAGTTTTATAGTAATTTAGAAGCAACTCTCCAATATATCTACATACCTTTACTATTAATACATTAGGTTACTTTATATGAACATAGTTTTATAGTAATTTAAAAGCACTTATCTGGTATATCTACAGACTTTTCCTCATTGAAGGGGTTTACTTTATATAAACATTATTTGACAATAATAACAAGCAACTCTCCATTATATGTACATACATGTTTATTTATATAAACTTTATTTGACAGTAATAACAAGCAACACCAATATATCTACAGACTTTGTGCAAGTGCATGGGACTTGCTTCATAAACATTATTTGACAGTAATTACTATTACTATCCAATATATGTTCACAACGACCTCATCAGTAAATGGGGTTTTGAATGTACAAAAACCAAAAGGACTATGTAAAAGTGCATTTGCATCAACTACTTTTACACTCAATAAATATATCAATCTTTTCTGCTGACATTTTACAGCATTGTCCAATCCATTCACTGCACATCCCTTTTTGAGATGTATGAGATTTTAAGTATTTTAATGTATCATAACCAGAAACTATCATAAAATGACCATTTACTGCTTGCTTTACAAATAAATGCACTATTAAACAGTGATATCCTTAATCCTTAACATATGAATACACTTATGGGAGCAAAAACTGTCTGGTACATTGCATTATAGCAAAAGGGGAACTATGGGCAATTTGGGAATTCATACGTGCGTGTTCAAAATGTCAGTGAACATGAACAACTCTCTCCAAAATCCAAAAACTAAAATGTGTGATGTCATCTGATATAATGTAATGCAATGTATAAGCTTTTCCAAAAACAATGACTTGAGAAAGATTTTAAAGATGACTCTGAGAACAGCCAGGGGGATGTTAGGAGGTAACGGGAGATTTAGTGTTTCAGAATTGAAACACTAACATAGAATAAACCTCTTTTCTTTTTTTATTCTACAAAATTAGTTTCACATGTATTGTCTAAGAAGCAGCTTAGTAACCTGATGACATCATAGTCTGAGTCTAAAATCTCTGGTTTGTGGCTTTGCGAGAGAGTAGCTCTTACTCACAAATATCAGAGGTGAGAATAAAGACATTTGCACACCAAGGACGTTTTTTCCATGCGATTATTTCGCATGTCAATATATTTTGTAGGGCTGCACAATTAATCGCAATATTGTCGAAATCGCAATATGAACTAGTGCAATATCCAAATCGCAGGGGGCGCAATATTTGTTGAAGGCTAAATATGTGTCAAACCGTAAATAAAGTATTGTGGTGCTGCAGAGACGTCCCGGCCTACAAATCCTATCCTACAGACTGAAGGAAAAAATCTTTGTTTTGGCACAGATCCTCGCAAAATAAATCACACTTCAATCATTTTTTTAAAATATTTTTCAATGAAAATAAAAAACATCATTCCCTCCAATATCGTGAATCAAATCACAATCGTAATATCCGTCAAAATAATCACAATTAGATATTTTCCTCAAATCGTGCAGCCCTAATATTTTGTTGTTTGTTTACATTTTTGTGAATGTACCCGAGTCAAACTTTAGTTTAAAAGCATAATTAGGACGGAAGCACCACTTTTAAGGTTCACCGTATTCTTGTTTTTGGTAAACTGGCCTTTTGAATGGGAGAGCTAGGGGCACTACTATGATAGCATAAAATTAGCTATTTTTCAAAACACTAAGAAGGCTCGACACAACATGAGACTTTGCTTCACGTATCACCAGAGGCTCTACACATGAACTCAGCATTGAGAACATTGTTTGTGTTCACAGAGTTTACTAAAAAGAAAGGTTTTGAACAACTCACTGTAGGAGTTGTTGTTTCCGGGCGCTACCATCTCTCAAAAAGTGTCAATCTCCAAATGCGAATGAACAGACTCAATAAGAGGAAATGTAATTATTATGTGAGGCTCCCTTTTCAACTACAAGGTAGATATGGTTTTTCACTAATGACTAAACAATAAATTATCCGTGTATTTATATGGAACTAAGCTTTAGGAGCTTCCCATCTTTACTCTCCTCCCTGTTAAGCTGCATTTGGAGATGTTAGCACCCGGAAACAACAACTGCTAAACTAAGTCGTTCAAAAACCTTTTTTAGTAAACTCTGTGAACACAATCAATGTTCTCAATACTTTCGTTAATGTGTAGATCCCCTGGTGATACTTGGAGCAAAGTGTTGTGTTGAGCCTTCTTAGTGTTTTAAAAAAAGTCATTTTGATGTGATCATAGTAGTGCCCCTAGCTCTCCCATTCAAAAGGCCATTTGACCGGAAAACGAAGATATGGTAAATCTTAAAAGCTGTGCTACCGTCCTAACTATGCTTTTAACCTGAAGTTTGACTCGGGTACATTCACAAAAACACCCATGGTTGCATTTTGCCGAGAGTTACGCTTTAACCTTCACCATCTTGAACAAGTCCCAAGTCACTGTGTTTAGACTCAAGTAAGGCTGTACCAACAAATAGGGGTGTAACAATGTGACAAATACACGTTCGGTTCAGACCTTGGTTTGTTTTTGTTTACAAGCACAGCCCAGGTAAAGCAACTATTACCAGTGCAGATGTCATTCGGTACCTCCTTCAGCTGTATGTGGGTGTTCTGCCTCCTTCTTAGCCTCTGCTGGGCCCCCTCTTGCTCTGGGCTATCCTGTTCTCAGTCTGGTCTGTTGGTTCAGCCTTCATTAACTGGTCATTGGCCTCTTGATCCTTGTCAAACCGAACACAGAATGAGAGCCATATCATGGGTGAGAAAGATGTGGTAAGGTACAGCTGATTACGTGTGATACTGTATGGTGAACATCTCTTTACTTTAGCTTTCTTTTTCTCCTTGGTCTTCTTAATCTTGTATCCTCCTTTCTTCCATCTTGCCTAAACAGGGATTAAAGAATTAGGGTGAGATTTTTTTTAACATTTCAACATTACTGTAACAGTACTATAGCTACATTAATGTATTTGTGGTGGCTTGCCAGCATTGACCACCAGGTAATTATTTATTTAGATTTACAGCAAAAATGAAACTTAAAATACATATTTAATTACATACTGAGTGGTCTGGACTGGAAGGAGAGACACTTCTAAGTAGAGCAGGTAGCCTATATCTTATTTCTGAGTTTGTTCAATTCTCTGTCCATCTACTTTTATGTGGAAAGCGAGAATGGAAACATTCTCTCTGGAAAGACAGAATGATAATGTTAAGTTGGACACACTGAATCATGAGTGAAAATAACGATCACGTTCAAATTAAGATGTTGTGGTCCACAAAGCAGTCTCTCTGCGTAATGTCATGTTGTAACTTGTTACACAATCTTGAATGAAGCAGGGGTAAAACGTTAATTACAACGTGTGGTTCACTGTTCATAAAGTAGAACAAAATTAAAGTTAGTCAGCTGAGATAGCTTAGCTAGCATGTAATGTTAACTACCTAGTGTTAGGAGCAACGGAGCGTTATGACGTTTCTTTAATTACTAGTATTAGTACCTGGCTAGCTAATCAAGCTAACCTGCTAAACAGTCTAACATAACGTTACTTAGCAAGTTAACGTTACTAAGTTAACTGCCACTGTCTTTGTCAGGTCCGTGTTTGCACGAGGAAATAGGAACTTAAGTTAAACATGGAACACTGACGTTAGCGTTAGTCAACTGACAACTATAATATAGTTAACTGTTAGCTAGCCTATATATTTAGCTAGCTAACATTACGACTGGTGCATGGTTCACATTCAAGGCTACCGTTACCTAAGGACAGGCATAATGTTGCGCCAGATGTTGATAAGGCACATAAACGGCAAATGCTAACGTTATCCCTGCTAACATTTTAAAATTGCAAGTGTTATCTTAACTCATGTTCAGTTGATATCTCGTGAGGAAACTGCATGTAAATAAAAACAACAGTATTACTTTACCTGAAGTGAAAGCTGAATGTGAATCTTCATGGAAATGTCCTGCATTAGCTAGCTACGTTATCCACTCCACAGTGTCTCTGTGCCGTTGATCTTGACGTTAGCCCCTCCCCCTCTGAAGTCAAACAATACCATTGGTCAAGATTGTCTCGCCTGGCATGATTCATCCAATGATTTCACAACATTCAGTTATTTGAATCTGCGCGCACTTTCTTGATATGTGAAGCACAGAGACTAAAGAGACTAATTCTGTTTACATTTATGTTTTTTCAACCATTGTAAGGTATTGCATCGCTTCACCCCCAGATTACTAAATTCATGTTGATGCTACAGAAGCCTTGGTTGAACTGTTGAGCACTAACATCACTTCCCAGTCTTTCACACATTGCATGTATTGCTAAATTAAAACAATATATAGCACACCAATGTAAGGCTTTATTCATACTTAATGTCTTTATTCACCTTATATTACCTCAGCCCATGAAAAACTCTTTATTCCCTTTGACCTGTAGAAACTGTGGAGAGGCAAAATGATTTGAGGGAGCAGTAGGACTGCACAAAGACCTGGCATTTTGTTGAACACTCATTTTGGGTCTTAATATTAAGAGAAAATAATGTAACAAATGTATCATGCACCTTCATAAGGAAAAGAATGTGTATGCTACATATTATTTCAAGTACACCAAATACATAAAAAAGAGGTTTGTCCCGCATGCATTTATTAGTTTCTGACTGAAAAAAACACTAAAAACTTCCCCAAACTACTGTATTTCTGAATTCCTAATTTTCATTTACATTCACGAGCCTCCCCTAAAACAGTTTGGAGCTTCTTAGGGGGGCCTGCCTCCCACTTTCAAAACCTCTGGTCTAACATATTGTATTGGAAGACAGCCTCCAACGTTTTTAAAGTGGATTAACAGCCTTTTATGAAAGGCCTATGAAAAAACAGATCATTTCTCAAATAAGCATAATGTTGCAGATGTCCATACTGTTTGTCAGTAGGCATGACTTTCATAAGAGGGGACACACTTTAAATGGGCAGCCGCACACAATTCAAGATTTCTTTATTGTTACAGTAAATTACAGGTATAGGACACTATGAAGCAACATCTGGCATTACACGTATGGCTCTGTTGTGTCTGTTATGGCGTATCAACGCAGGGTTGAATTAAACTGTATGAGGGTTGGAACTAGTTGAACAAGTTAGGTTAGGTGGTGTGCAAGTTAGGCAAGCAGGTATGTATTTGAGGTACTGGTGTGCATGAATATTGATTTTCCACCCCTTATAAAAGTGTAGCAGACGTATTAACGTATTAATGTTACACCTAAATGGAACACATATTGCCCAGGCTATATGTGCATCAATGCCTGTGTCAGAGGCAGAGGTGATCAGATCACAGAGGTCTTGTCAGGCGCTGGTGAGGCTTTTGAGGTACTGGACATGCATAATATTCATTCTACCCCACATAAGAGGGAAGCTCATGCTCTGAGCTGTTTGCATGACATAGACAGGAACAAACATCAGAAGCCAGAGTGGACACAGTATAAGGCATCACAGCAGACCTCAGCAAAGTAAGCAGTCAGTGGAAAAAGATGTTGGGCCTTGAATCTGAAATAGCCTCACATGGCCTCCACGGAAGTTAAATGAGGCAAGATCATCAGATGCCCCCTAAAATATTAGGATAGCGAAGATGTAGGCTGCCTGGCTCTCTGTGTACTGTATTGCCATCCTGTAGGCCTATAGGGTTGTGGGCCTATGTGATGTGAACTGTGGCTGCACGATTCTTTTGTCAACTCATTTGTCAGACCAAAACATGATTATATAGTGATGAGCATATCACAGACTTGGACTAAAACAGACATCATGTACATCCAAGGCTTGCAGTTTAGGTTGTCTCTTGTCTCTTATGCATTCCCTTAAATGAAGCTATGGCTTTGTTTCCACAAATATTTAGGTGAGAGAATCTATATTTTTACAAAGACAGATCTGAATACAGCATCTTTGTCCACATAGGCCCCAGTGGTGATTTGGTGCGATACGGCTTTAGCTGGTTGTTTAAGCTTGTGTGCTGCCAAGTTCTTTTACTGTTTGTATTACCATAAATATGCTTACAAAATATTACAGTATTTTAGTTTCTAATAGAATTACATTGATCCAACTATACTTGAGAACAATGCTTGTGGGTTTGTGCTGTGGCGTGGTTGAGGCCATGCAGTGAGGGTTCATGTCAGCCTCATTCAATGCATTAAACGGGTCAGGCTGGTCCTACTTGTCTCAGTACCTCTGGTAACCCCTTTAGTACACTTCCATTAGGAGATATTGGCCAGGATGATGTTTGACAGCGATTAAAACACTAACACAGTATGTATGAGACCACATTGAATAAGCTAAAATGGACCCCTATAATTATACTAATATTTACTTATTATTTATTTATTTTTCTGAAGAGTCTCTGATGCATATATTGGATATTTAATTGTAAATACTGTCAAATGTTTTTACAAAGTAAACAAACAGTATATTAATGGGATAAGTCTGTAGATATATTGAATAGTTGTGTTTAATCACTATAAAGTACTGTTTATATAAAGTAAAACTGTTATATTAATGGTTAAAGTATGTAGGTATATTAGATAGTTGCTTTTTTGTACAGTAGAAAACCAGTATTAAACAGGAATTTACTGTAAATAGACTGGATAATCATATAAAATAAATGCCTAAAGCTTTTAAGATACTATTAATGGGCTGTAAAAAGAGGGTCATTTTACTTTCATTTGACATGATTTCTGTGTGTTTTACATCCAGAAATCTGTACTTTGACAGGGAGTTCTTGTGGATGGATTGGATAATCTTGTGAATTTACCAAAAAAAACAGTATGAAAACAGCAGTTTTCATTCAACTTATGTAATTTTAAGGTATTCTGCAATATTTGTCAGTGTTTGTACAGATTTATACATTTGTTTAACATTCTAAATATGTTTTATGATTACAATTCTTTTTAATTTTACAGTAGTTGGACGGAAAAAATACAGAAAATGTACAGTAAATATCTGTATTTTAAAAAGAAGTTCTTTGTAGAATAACATAAGGTTTTTGACTGTCATTTTACGGTAAGTGTTTGGCAACTTTGCTGCCAGACTTTTTACCGTTTTTTCACGATTGTTTTTTAACGTTTCTTTATATTAATTTTAAGGTTTAACTGTAAAAAAACAGAAAGATGCCTCAATTTTACACTCAGTAAAATTATGGTTATTTTTTGTCTTTTTACATAAAATTCAATGTAATTTAACTTTCAAGCTCATTAGCTAATGGAATTATCCTGTTAAACAACTATATTTTCTCATTATATCAATTCACAGACTACAACCTTTATTTAATGTGTTTTTTTTTAAATAAAAGTATTTTTCCGTATTTTTATGGCATTAACACTTAATGTAGAAAAAACGGAAAAAAACACGTAAAATTTTACAGTAAATTCCAGTGAAATAACTTTTTTTTTTTACAGTGTAGAACAAATACTAACGCGAGAAGCCCTTTCCAGCTCTGAAGCTACACACTTCATTTAACAACCTATAAGAAGCAAAATAGTGATGACTTAAGTCAAATGATTTCTTCAACGTGGCATAACCGCTACTCATCACACTGTGATGTTTCCTTTTCACACTGATTGCTTTGACATTGTCACTTGCCTGAAGAAAGGTTGCAGTTCGGTTCTCAACTTTGCCACTGAAGCGTCAGAAGCAATTACTCCTCGCCGTCTGAGGTCCTGCTTTCAAGTCAAATAAGAGAGTGGGAACGAGAGGCATTTCACCTATTTCCACTCAGCAAAAGGCACTCCGTATCCATTCCCCAGGATGTTTAACTGCTGCTTAAGTACAGTATTGTTTTGAGGAGCTTGTGATTTCGGACATTTCAGATGGAACTGTACCTTTTTACTGTAGTAATCCTACTTGAGTGATTGAGATTTTACAGTGTGATGACATAATGCTATGTGCATTTTACACTGCTTTTACATTTCAGATGGAACTGTACCTTTTTACTGTACTATCCTACTTGACTGAGATTTTACAGTGTTATGACATAATAACGTAATGCTGGCTGTATTATGTTCAGAGGCAACATTTTTGAGCATTTAAAGTAGGGCTGGAACGATATGCATTTGTCCCAATACGATTTTTTTGCATGATACATGGGTGCCGATTCGATTTGTGTTGCGATTTACATTTACTGTGATTCGATAGAAGCCTGGAAATCCAGACCCAAATCCAAAAGATTAAGGGTCTGGCACCTAGTAATGAAAATGGGGCGGCTCCAAGCATGCATTTGAAAATCTCACTGCATGCAATTGGATAACACTACGACCAATCACAACAATACACGGGGTGACACATCCAGAGCCCCATACGCTTAGCTACTAGCGGAGCTAACTGGTAGATTAAACTGTCGTCATCTGTTTAGCTTGCCTCTGGCCCGCCTATATCAGATACACCGATGTGATTGGTGCAGCTCGGCTACAAGGGCAGAGTTAATGAGCATCACTACTGAATGCCAGAGTGACTCGCTGAGCAAATTCAAATTGTGCTCTCACGAGAGCTCTGGATTTCCAGGGTAATTCGATAGTAGCGAGTATTGCGATTTTCTTTTCCTTGTTTGACAAAAACAGAAGTTGAATAATACACTTCTAGAGACAATATATCATGACACATTTCTAAAAACAAATTGTTTTCTAAGAGGAACGCACATCACATGTCAGTCAGTCAGTCAGTCATGTATTTCATTTGTAAAGAAGTACATAATGTATTTTCTGCATTTTCTGCTTTCGCTCTGTTTAGCTAGAAATGGATATGATGTAATCGCCCTCAGCGGTACCATGTAAAAAATAAAATATTTTGGTGAATCATTGGTTAAAAAAAAGTCTAGGGCAAAGAATTGATTTTGGTTTTTTTTAAATCGTCTTTTTGCACTTACTGTAGCAAAACATCATGTTCAGAAAGGTTCCAACTTATACATTTATTTATTAGTCTCAGCACACTTGGTGCTTGGCAAGCATGTGTGTTTTAAAAGACGGGTCAGATAGGATAAAGGTAAAGTATTGACTTGTGTCAAGCAAAAAAAAAAAGAAGCTTGGTTTAGTTTGTCTCTTCCAAAAAACTCATTTAGTATGATGCCTTTTGTCTCTGAGCAAGCTCCACTGAGGTGGACGGAGGGGGGTTGGTGGAATTATTCACAAGCTCCTGAATTCATAACTGCCCCAATGAGCAATAACCATACCTCAGTTAGCACGGAGACCAATAACCCATTTGATTTCGTAATTATCGATCGCTTTTGATAGCCACAGCGAAAAAGGTCAAGACAAGTATTATTTATTTATTTTTTGCTCAGTTGGTGAATGTGAAAGCAGGGTGAGTTAAAGGAAGAGGCAGCGAGGGAAAGACTGACTCACAGAGACACTCTCCTGCTGAGCGTCTGACAACTGGCTGGCTGATTGGTGATGGAGACACACACACACACATACACACACACACACACACACACACACACACACACACACACACACACACACACACACGTTTTTAACATGAGGACGCTTTAGAGTGCACATGTACCAAACACATGAGAAAAACACACTTCTTCAGAACTAGAAGGCCACTTCCCCTGCTGCTCTGACTGTGTGTGTGTGTGTGTGTGTGTGTGTGCGTGCGTGCGTGCGTGCGTGCGTGCGTGCATGTGTTTCATTAGGCTGCTACTCCCATATATAATACAAAGCTTTTTAAAAAGATAGAGGGATCATTTTGTCCACTTTTGCACCTCTAACCACTGTCGTAAGGTGACTTGAATGCAAAAATAAATCCAATAATATAACAAAAATTAAGATCCTTACCATAACTTATTTTTTATTTTTGATTCAAGAGTAAACGCCTCCACAAAACCCACAAGCATAAAAAAACAGAAGCAAATGCTAAGCAGCATAACCTGTTTGAATAAATCCAAAACGAAACAGATTATAGGAAATTATACACACTTAATAACACGCTGTAAAAACGAATACAAATTACCCCGTGCTCTGTCCTCGGCCTTCATCGCTCCCTCCCATCCCTCCTTCGCCCTGTCATACGCACAGTTCCTGACTCATCAGACACTATTGTCATGCACCCACCACCAGCGGTACACAGGGCTAAATTATTGGCCCCTTTTTAATAAGGCTATGGATTGTTTGAGGAATGGCACCAGCACCGCTGTTGATTATATTGAAAGCCTGTTGTTTTATATCCTGCGAATGTCAGATTTCTGCTATTTACATCCCTCAACTCCTGCACACCGGCGAATGGTTATTGATTTTGCCAAAGATGAATGGGAGTTGCCGTGTGGAATTAAAAACAAAAAGACAAAAAGGGGTGAGAGGAGGAGGGTTGGAGTGGGGGAGATATTGAGGATTGCTTGAAAGAAAGGACAGGAGTTAAAGAACAAACAATAAAAGATCAGAGATGTAAAGTTGTATCAAACCAGCATTTTGAAGTATCTTTAAATTCATTGCACAGCCAGAAAAAGTGTCAAGGAATGTCCCAAAAACAGAGATCACTGCGACCACATTAAACTTGGATGAGTTTTCTAGCGCTTTACGCACCAGGCTTTAAGTTCCTCCTTCAGGTGTCAATCTTGGGCGGCTCTGTAAACAAAATAGTTCAATATTTCGCTCCTGGCGCCGCTTTTTCAAGCACTTTCCGACAGACTGGGATTCAGTTCAAGATGTGCCGGCTGTTTGATGCTGTTGCCATGTTTTCGGCCCGTTGTCTCCATTGAATTATTGCGCCTACGGCTACAATCCATGGTCAAGAGCCAGACTGCAGCTGTGTCTGTTCCAAGCCTTCATCGTATTCTTTTAAAGGAAAGAAATGCCCCCCCTCCCCATATACTCTGTTACACATCAACAATCTGTGATGGTCAAAGCATCCCAGGAGTTATTTTTCAATGAAATGATGCAATGTACTTACTTTTATGTCTACTTCTTCAATGAGTTTTTTCTGCTAGATTCTGGTTTTCCTGCATGTCCCAGAATATCTCCAGGGTCATGCTCCTTTTTTCCAAAACACATCTTGTGGCTGCTCTGCAGGTATGCCGATGTCAAAAATGTAGTGAAGACAAGTAGTGTAGTAAGTATTGTTTAAGATGGAAAGTCCTCTCTTGACAAGGTCCATTAGTAGCTTGTTTAAATCATATCACACAATCTTACTAATCAGATCAATTTCCCCTGGTTGCATGGGAACTTCCATTTTTCTGAGCATTTTCTCATCCAAAGAAATATGTATCAATGATTATGTTGTGGTGGATTTATTTTTGTAGTGCTGCTGAATTTGTGTTGTAGAACATGTAGAAACAAGCACGCTTTGGCTTTATAAACTTTGCATATAATTGATAACAAAGCCTGATGCTAAGCATGAATCAAACTCCAGTGCAGCTGCACTGAAAACAGTTGAATATTGTTTTGGCTTTGGGAAATTATAATGGGCATGTTAGCATACATCTTTTGAATGGGACACAAAATGAAACGATTATGATAACTTATTAATCGTGCAAGTCATTTATTAAGCAAAAATGCCTAACTTCCGTTTGTTGTTCTTAAATATGAGGTTATGCTGCTCCTCTTTGTCTAATATTGTTGTGGATTGAGTTTCTTTGGGGTTTTATACTGTTAGGTCAAACAAAGCACGCCATTTCATGACGATACATCGAGGTCTCGGAGGTTGTCGTGCCATTTGTCAGTATTTTCTGACATGTTTACTGTGTAGTCTGTCATAGCCTGGCCCATGAGGCCATGACAAAAAGTGGAAATGGACATGCAAACTGGACTCCAGTGGTCCAGATTTGAGTTGTTGAAAAGGGGAGTTGAAAAGTGAGGGATTGAGTGTTAAAAGAGTTGGAGGGAGGAGAAGAGGCGAGACTTTTAATGACAACAGACAAGGACTGAGTCAGGAGAAAAATTGATAGGAGGTTGGGAAAAATGGGGGTGGGGGGGAAGGAAAGTAGAAGTGGAAGAGCAAAAAAAAAAAAAAATGACAGGAGTGGAATGAGGTGATGGGGAGATGGAGAGAGGGAGGGAGGGAGGGAGGCCAGAGTACAGATAGATGAATGACATTTTGGATTCTCTCAGCAATACCGTGTCTCCCTAGACACAGGCTGTCTGGGTTTAGATAGAGGCCGTCACACTGAAGGGCTCATTTGCCTTTCAGTTGCTCATTACATCCAACCCAAACTTATTTCCTCCTCTGGGAGGCCACTTCCCCTGCTGCTCTGACTGTTAGTGTGTTTACATGTGCAGCCATGCATGTGTTCTTGCATAGAGGAGGAGATTTTGCATGTGTGGTGGTGCGTTGGTGTGTGTTTTTGGGAGGCAAACTGACACTATGGACGCAATCTGTGTTCTATTGCGCGTGTGTTTCATTATCTCTCTGGCATGTTGTGTTTGTGACACCCCACTTCATTTTGAACACAATGCTGTACAAAATTCAAACTGCTGTGTTTGGAATAAGTCAAGTTATGGAATTTTGCACAGTGACACATGGATTGGAGACACATACACACACACACACTGCATGCATCTTCACACCAAAGGCGTATCCTTTCCTAGCTCCTATAATGAAACACACAGGCCTCACGGCATAAATGTTCTCGAACCTTCCTTCATAATGATTTCTCCCATATGGTTCCTACTAATATTCTGCTTGGAGCCAGCTCACTGGAGCTGACACACACACACACACACACACACACACACACACACACATACACACACACACACACACACACACACACACACACACACACACACACACACACACACACACACACACACACACACACACACACACACACTTTTACATGATCACAGGCAGCCCTTCTGTGCTACATTAACTACAAACCTCATTTCCCCACAAAGAGAAGCCACCGGCTGAAAATTGGCTAGGACGAGTCATTAAACCTGTGTCTGACACACACACACACACACACACACACACACACACACACACACACACACACACACACACACCACATCTGTTATACAAATGACCCCCACACCCACCTGTGTCAGTGTAGCAGGTGATATCCCAGCGCCCGCTGAGAAGTGATTGCCCTTTTGATGAAGGAGGGCCCACATTCGTGTGTGTGTGTGTGTGTGTGTGTGTGTGTGTGTGTGTGTGTGTGTGTGTGTGTGTGTGTGTGTGTGTGTGCGTGTGTGTGTGTTGTACAAATGTGTACGTGCATTTGTGAGTCTTAACACTGGTGCCTTTAAGTGCATTTCATGATGTGTGAGTATGTGTGTTGCAGACTTACATGGAATGATAATTCATGGTGACCGCGAGGGTTGAGGATTAAGATACATGGGAATGCCCCGTGGGGCAGAGAGAGAGAGAGAGAGAGAGAGAGAGAGAGAGAGAGAGAGAGAGAGAGAGAGAGAGAGAGAGAGAGAGAGAGAGAGAGAGAGAGAGAGAGAGAGAGAGAGAGAGAGAGAGAGAGAGAGAGAGAGAGAGAGAGAGAGAGAGAGAGAGAGAGGAATGACAGGAAGAGATGCAGACAGAAAGACATTTTAATGAAAAAAGCTACAAAAATCAGAGAAGGACAAAGAGGAGGTGGGAAGAAGAGCTACAGGGGGTAGTCTGTGAGCATGAAGAGGAAGAGACCCTGCTGGGATATGATTGATGGCTCTGGCCCCCTGCTAGCCCTGGATCAGCTGCCCAGAGCTGTTGGGGACAATTTGAAGTTAAACTCACGGGGAAGTGGGGACGCCCTGATAAGCAAAAAAAAAGAAATCCTCTTACATGGTGGCTTACCTTGTTTCTGTCTGAATAAATTCTGTGGTACATTTCATGTTCCTTTTACCAATCTTCATTGTATGTTTTACTATTTTAGTGTTCTGGGCAATTTTGAAATGCTCTATATTTATCATCAAGTCAGTCAGACAGCTGTGTGCTGATAAAGAAACCACACCAATTTATGTTCATCTTCAACTCACAGCAATGGGTTTAATGAGCAGCAGCAAGCAATTTGCAGGCTTTCCCCCCTGTGTTTTAGCTCTCAGGCTACATCTGGACTTGCCTCGCCCTCTGATTGGTGGAACAGAATGGAACATAAGGGATTCCATAACAGGAGGCAGACGGACTTTGTGTTTGCTAATTGAATAAGCTCCTTTCAAAGATTCCTTTTTTTTCGTGGGATGTGTTTTCTTCTCGGTCTTCACTAACAGAGACACACACCAAAAAAAAAGGAGGCCATGGCATTTCAATCACCAAAACAGATATAAAAAATGCAGGTGCTTAGTTTAAATTATTGCTAATGCAAGTAAAGAAAAGTAAAAGTTTTTCTGGATTAACATACCGTCGCGTCAGGCAGCACCTTCAGAGATAAGGATGTGGAGAGGAGGGCTGATTAGGAATAGATTAACCTACTTCTTCAAAGAGTCACAGGTACTTCCACATTTGCAACAAAGTTAAGACAACTGTGTCTGTACTTTCTTGTGTTACCGTTCTATTAACCAAGGGCAACCTGCTAGCCTCTAAAAAGTAAGTTTAATTTGTACTTTCAGTCATTTTGTAAGAGTAGGTGATTTTTTTCATGATATTGGGTATCTCATTTTGGAATTAAACTTAATTTCATATACAGTAAGCCCATGTCAGAGCTGAGCCTATAAGCTCCACGGCTGCCTCGTCAGCCCCACCTCAGGACTGTGTGTGACTTCTGAGGAGCAAAGGGGATGAGGATGATGAGGATGATGATGATGGTGGGAGTAATGATGAGCAGGGATGAAGGCTGGTAGGCCCAGTAATAACTGTCCACCGCTGATGTGGTGCAGGCTCCCAGGCCGTTTGAAGCCAGGCGCGTGGGAGGGTGTCAGCCGAGGTTGTGTGTGTGTGTGTGTGTGTGTGTGTGTGTGTGTGTGTGTGTGTGTGTGTGTGTGTGTGTGTGTGTGTGTGTGTGTGTGTGTGTGTGTGTGTGTGTGTGTGTGTGATGAAGGGATGGATATTGGCTTCACTTGGATGGAATTGCAGCTTGAAATGAAGGACTTTTCAGGCACATACCGTACATCTATGGTACAGTATATACATCTATCCGTTTCAAGTATTCCTCTTGTGATTTTCTTTGATAACTACTGTCACACCAAATGTTTGCTCTTGGGAGGAATTGTTGGGTCTATAGTAGTGTGGTCTAGACCTACTCTATCTGTAAAGTGTCCTGAGATAACTTCTGTTATGATTTGACATTATACATACAATTGAATTACATTTAATTGATAATTCATTGGAGTTTTCTTGTAAACAAACAAAAGTTATGTCTACGTCACTTAAATGTATGTTTACTAGCTGTCATTCTAATCAATAACTGAACTTGAACAATTTGAATTGTTAGCAACGTTGACTTTCTGAGTTCACATTTTCATCTTTGTGACTGAACACGAGTGCAGTGGGAAAGAAATGTCCTTATGCTTCAAAAACGCAGTGGTTGGTTTTCTACCTTGGGGAAAAGTTGTTCATATTGAACTTTATTGATCAGACTGTCCTGAAGCAGAAGGAATAAAGCTGAATGAATTCTTAAAGATTGAGCTGCGTTCCCCTTTAAATGTGTAAAGGATCATGCTGTTACGTGTGTCCTTGCCCTGCACTCTTCGAATGTATGCTGTGTTTGACAATGACCTTTGTTTTGTCCCAAAAACACTCAAGTTCAGTAGAGTGCTGTGCCATTACTTTAAACCCAAAGCTAAAAGCTGCATATTTTAGTTTCCCTCGTTTCACAAAACCTTCATCACTTCCCACTTCTCATACGATCTCATTCTTGCTGAAACACCATCATAAACACTGTTAACAAACATCCTTATAAATCCACAGCGAGGTTTACCAGATAATTTGTCACTGCAGACTCTGCAGTTTTGCTTCAGTGTGGAGAAATCGCTTCCTTTTCTCTCAGGAAATAACACTTGGAGTGTTTGTGAGCTCCAGGATGAGCTGCGTTTGGATGTTTGCCCCTTGTGCTGTTAAAATTGATAGCTCCAAACTTTAACAATCGTAAACACCGTTTATCAGGTGGACACTTGAGATATTAGTTTTGTAGTCTTAAGAAGCAAATATGCTCGCAATGTGACTGTAGCTAGTTGAGCTAAAGGCAGATAAGACAGTGTCTTAGAAAACAGGAGTCGGTGACATTAAAGAACAGTTTGTTTATTGCTGAAGTCATATGGTCAAATTGAAATGGTTTATTTAAAATGTAATAACAATAACTTATTTCACCAGTCAATTGCTGTTAATCGACAAAAAGAAGAACCACGAGATGGCAGAAGGGTACTTTACAACGTTGAATGCACCATGAGCTCACGTGGTGCAACTGAACACACCATTAAGTCCCGTCGGTGTTTCTCCGACAACTCTGACTACGGCAGTGGCCATGGTGCAGCTAGTATATACTCTGTGTCTGCACTCACGCAGGTCCCGTGAAATATGACAGCTACAGTTTATTGGAAAATAGCATTGTGGACACCTGAATTTGATGAATTTACTGTTCATCAGACCTCAGATGAGACAAGAAGCTAATGTTAGCGAACGCTGCGGTCCCTCTGCCTTTGACTCCTGCAGGAGATGCTGTATTCCTCCGACACGTTGTATTAACGTTACTGTTTTAAAACCGTTTTCCAGGTTAATGGAGATGCATACCGCTCAAAAAACCCACATGAAAACGTAGCTAGTAATGTTCACTCAGCGTTTTATTTTGTTGTTAAACTGTGTGTAAAATGAAAGGTAACGTTAAATCACCGGTTTCAGGTGACGGCACCCTACGGTACCGTCAACCATTTGCTGGATGGTTTCAAGGTAACGGTCGGTAGCTAAAATTAGCAGATAAGCCCGTTTAAAGCGACGTTATTGTTCATATTTTGGCACAATGTTTCTGACCGTAGTAGTGGTCATAGTGACTGAAAGTGTGATGTGAGCTGCTAAAAAGAAACTACACGCTGTTTTCAGGTAACATACTTTTTGACGTTTTATTTTTGTTGAATTGCATAAAATCAAACCCTGTGTTTTGATGGTATTAATGGTTTACATTTTTTCCTTCAATAGCCATCCATGTATTTAAATTCAGGAGTTATCTACATTATATAGTAGTTTATATTGGTTGTGGCAGAGTCCCCCGTTCTATCGCCGGATCAAGATTGCCTACCTCTGCATTAGGGATTCACAGGAAAACGATGCATATATGTAATCAGTTCCTGCAAATGGAGAGTCAAATTTTTAAGACAAGATAAGAGAAGAAGACTGGTGGAAAAATGAGACAGTTTGAGCCAAAAACTGCGTCAGGAGGACAGAAACGTGATAAGAGAGCAGACACGGAGAGAATAAAGGCAGCAATGTGAAGGAGAAGAGATGAAGTGAGAAATGAGAACAAGTACAGCTCAATATGTCAGTGTGAAGAATTGGGGAGGTTATTGTCTGCCTTCGTCTCTCACCTCATGGATGGATCAAGAATATGGGCTCTACAGCCCAAACCATGCACCATGCACCGTGCATCTCTCTGCTCTGCGCATACAACACATTCTCACTCCAGTCAGTTTAACTGACGTGTGGCACAAGAATGGGACAGTTAGGTGTAGTTTAGGAAAAGATTGTGGGAAGGGTTACAAAATGTACGTTTCAGTTAGGGGTGCATGATATATCGACTCAATATCGTTATCGCGATATGGCGTTGCGCAATATTATATCAAAAGTGCGATGAGTATGCAATATTTTGTTTATTTTTTGGAGCGAATCGTCCCGTCCGTTGGCTGCGCAGCTTACTTGTGTTCAATTTAGAGCCCACTTGAAACGCTATAATGATCATGTTTCATTGGCCAGTTAACGTGCCACTTGCACATGTTAGTGCACGTTAGCGCACAGGTCCACTACGCGACAAACCCTATGGAGCGTTCCACGTGACGTGCGTGCATATTTCGACAGAGTGACAGTGTAAGCGAAGAAATGGATAAAGGCAACAAAACGGAACGAATCAGAGAAGCAAAAGAAAAGTTGTCCTGTTCTGTAGACATGGTCGTAATGTATTTATTCATGTTGTACCAGTCCAATATGACCGTCAGTTGAAATAAACCTTGTGTTGTCAGAAAACTTGTTCTAATTGTTATTAATCTATTTTGATGCGTTTTCCCATAACTTATCAACGTACATATGTTTTAAAATATCGAAATTAAAATCGATATCGCAATATTCATAATCGATATTGCAATATAACATTTTGTCAATATTGTGCAACCCTAGTTTCAGTGACACATGGCATAAGAATAGGACATGAACCCCAGTCTCCTGGGTGAAGTCCTATGTTGTTTGACCCATCCACCACCCCAACATGCCTCCGTATGCGGATTTTTGGACTTTCATACTACTCGCTACCATTATTAATACTACGTCATCTTACAGCGTCGCGGTCAAGCCACTGCTATGCCCAGCCCGGTGCGTCCCATGCAGATGCTAAAGGTTGATTTTTGCGTTGATATCTGACGCTTAGAGCCACTGACCAAGCGACAGTATTTGACGAGTTTGGGAATGGCTTGTACCTGTCCTGCATTAACCAATGCAGCTTGTTTTTAAACGCGAGGATGCTCCCTCATTGTTACTAAACTCTGGGAGACAGGATTAAGTTGTAATTCAATTTAGGGAGATTAAATTCAGTCAATTTCAGCAAGAAAAGCTACTTGAAGGGATACACCAGCAGCAAAACAGGGTTATGCAGCTCAGATGTTATTTTCCTCTTTAATTAAGTGCACATGCACACACACACACACACACACACACACACACACACACACACACACACACACACACACACACACACACACACACACACACACACACACACACACACACACACACACACACACACACACATGCCTCATGGAGCCAGCACACACATACACTTGTATTCTCTCACAAATGGACACAAAAAGACATTAAATGCACACATTCCATCTGTATTTGAAGTGGTCCGAGACCAAATCATCTCTGCCTATAAATGTTGCCAACTCAAGCCTTTCCTTTTCTTATTGCTCATTATCTATTAGTTATAAAGACATGGCTGTCATAAAAGTGAATGAGGAACCTGACCCTCTAGGGAAGGCATTGAGGCATTGGAGTCTGGTTTTTGCACTGCTGAGTCCCCAAGAATTGTACTACGTAATAATATTGCCAAGAGCTCACATGTTCTTTTCTTTCTACTGTTCTCTTTTTTTTCCTGTTGGCTGCTCTGTTTCTTTCCTGTTCTTCCCTCTGTTGCATTCATCTTCCCGTCTGTATGACCATTTTCTTTCTTTCTCTTTTTCCTTTGTTTTTCTACTAATCTTTCTGTAATGCTGATGAATTCCACTTCATAAGTCAAATTTTGAGACTGTTCTCGCCATATTAATGACAGCGTTGGTCTAGATTTCCATCCACATATTGCTTTCTATCAACAGTCAGGATTGGCGCCATGTGACCATGATCTTTTCCTAACCCTATAACATATTCAATATTGTCAGACTTTTGATAGGGGGGGGGGGGGGTAAAAACAATCAAATTTGATGCAGCTAAAATTACAAAATTACATTGTCTTTTTTATTGCACACAATGCAAATTGACCTGCCAAAAGTTAAGTCGGAGATTCGAGCATGTTATGCTAGTAGCGGATAATGTAGCTTTGAGCCTCAAGTACAGGCGCAGGCTACAGAGGTCTAATAAGCTCAGTTCATTCTAACTTCACACCCGCCCAAACAGTGGCTGAATATGTAATGCGATAGTTTTCGGTAGGTATCCAAACCACTTGGATAAGTTCAGAGAAGTGTAACTGTCATGGTTTAAAGAAATCAAGGTTGGTGTTTGGTAAAAGGCAGGGTTCAAACTCAAGACTCTGGTGAGTCATTATGCAGTAATGCCCCTAAGTGTAACTAAAGTATATAGTTTTCATGTTTACTATTATGTCATGCGCTCTCTCTTTCTGTTGAATAAATGAGCTGGGGCGTGCTGCCTTGCCTCTCTTTATCTCTGACACAACTGTAGAGATATTCTGCCTATTGTCCTGATTGGCAGATATCTGCTCCCCCACCACACACACACACACACACACACACACACACGCACACACACACACACACACACACACACACACACACTCTGGCGCTGTCAAGTGGATGTGGCCCTGTGTCACTGATGCATTAACGGGGGAAAAAGGCAACGGCTCAATACTTGCATTGTCCACCGCAGAGCCTACGAGAGAGAAGAATGGAGGGAGGGCTGAGACGGAGAAATAGATAGCTAAGGGGAGAAAAAAGAAATTGGGAAAAAGAGAGAGAGAAAGAGGTAGAGCAGATGGATCCAGACACTTTCAAAATGAGCCCAGAGAGAAGAGCATTTACAGTAGAGCGTGTCGATATGAATGCTAATGCTCCTGGACGTCGTTCCCACTCTCACAAATACAAGATTGTGTCTCTCTCTTTCTATCCCTGTCTCTCCCTCTCTCTCTCTTTCAATTATATTTGCTTTACCTTGCTTACTCACCCTGAATGAGCACCATTTCTCTCTTTGTCTCTGAGTGGGTGTGGGTGTGTCGCTCTGCCGGCTGATATTGGCTTTTTATAGTTGTTTTCCCCTCACTTTTCACCTTTCCCCTCTGATCTTTTATCACCACACACAGGCGTAAACTCACGCACACACCCGCGAGTAGGTTTCAATAACAGATTATTACAGACGCCCGCTAACCTTTCATCCCCACACACAGAAAAAGAACATCGCACACACATGCGTTTATCGATCTGATCAATTTTAGATCCTCGCAGACTTCCCCTGAGTTTAAATCGTTCCATCAAATAACTCATCTGTGTGTGTGGTCAGCAAATCTCATTTATCACCGTAGCTCAGGTCCCCTCACTGCCATTCTGTCCCACACAGCCTGTACCCACAGCAATATGGAGTATCACAGAGGAGAGGAAGCGCACTCATAGTTGCAGAGCCAACGATCCATAAAGCAATATGGGAGTTTACGAGCTCTCAATGTTGTTCAATATAGGGGCAAGTTCAACTATGCAATAGGCCATTGCTTTCCTCGTTTTGTTCTCTCTTTCTGAAGTTCTTGTACTTGGATGGGGAGAATATGGATTTTGGCTTATTAAAAATGTACAGCATGTGTATTTAAAGGGCATGAGAAAAGGTGAAATGTAAATAAATGATACTACCATCTTTTATAATTTCTAAAAGCCCAAAGTAACATCTAATTCCTTTCTTTGCCCAACAGTCCAAAACTCAAAGATAGTGAGTTTTCAATCATAGAAAACTAGCAAATATCAAATCAAATCAAATCAAAACTTTATTGTCACATACACATACAAGTACATGTCGTGAAATTTCATCTCTGCATTTAACCCATCCCTCCTTCTACAGGGAGCAGTGGGCAGCTATGACAGCGCCCGGGGACATAAGATAATACAAACAACACTGGAAGAATACAGCATAACAAGAGGAAGGGTGGTGGGGGGAGGGAAAAAAAAAGGGGCGACTCCTGACCTATGCTCCAAAAAAAAAGGGGCGACTCCTGACCTATGCTCCACATTAGAGTACACATCACACCTGAGAAGCTGAAATCAATCATTTTCTGGCACATTTTAGCCAACAGAAATGACTAAAATAAGTATTTGATCATCAAACTAGTTTGGGAGTTAGTCATTTTCAGTAAAGAATAGTGGATAAACATATACAATACATTGATTGAATACACAACTGCACTTTAAAGTGCTCATATTATGCTCATTTTCATAATTGTATTTAGAGGTTTTACCAGAATAGGTTTATGTAAATGAACTGTATTTATATAGTATACTATTCAAAGCACATTCATACAAGGTGCCACCTGCTCATCAGACAAACATTCACACACATTTACACCACAATGCTGCGCATCGGGGGCAACTCGGGGTTCAGTGTCTTGCCCAAGGACACTTCAACATGGGACTGCAGGGCTGGGGATCGAACCACCAACCTTCCGATTGGCAGGCAACCCAACCGCTCTACCACTGAGCCACAGCCGCCCCATGTGTGGGTTAATTTTCAGGAAACACCATATATTTGTTGTACTGCACATTGCTGCAGCTCCTCTTTTCACCCTGTGTGTTGAGCTCTCTGTTTTAGCTACAGAGTGAGGCATCTCACTCGTATTCCATCTTTGTCGCACATGCGCAGTAAGTACTGCTAGCTAGTCAGTTGCAGAGTATGAGGGAGTGCCATGCTAGCAGCTAGGCGAGCATTATAACGTGTGTTACAACGTTCGTCACGGAATAAAGGCTGGACTACAACAGAGCTGTTTGGAGCAGTTTGTGAACAGTGTTTTCTGTTGGAGATGGTAAGTCCCTTTGGGGGGGGGGGGGGGGGGGGGGGACTTTGGGCTTTTTCACTTTGTAAATCTATAACGTGCACAAAAAGATATATAACACAACAAAGGAAAGGGAAAAAGCATAATATGAGCACTTTAAAACTATTTCAGTTCTTAAAATCCCAAAGTCCCAAATCTGTAATTTCTATGTTTATGAAGTTCATTTCAAGCAGAGGGAGCTGCACAGACTCTGTACAGACAGGTGCAGGGAGCCCTGAGAGTGGAGTAGTTTGACATTGGAGGTGTAAAATAAAATGAAAGAAGATATTTAGAACTGCCGAAGGATATCCTGATAAAGAGAGAAGTACCTGTAGAGTTGCCATAGAGTTGTTAACAATGACTCAGAACACTTTCCGACGCAATAAGTAGAATCCAACATACAGTAGTACATCTCTTTAATCTTCAACATAAACTAACCATAGCTTCCAGTGTTGTCGTTTCAGCCTTTGCTGTTGCATTTCTGGGGAGTTATTACATGCAAAAATGCAATTATAGGTCATGTTAAGTGTTTAAAACAAATGACTGACAATGTGTTTTTATTGTGTGCAAGACATTCACTCAGACACCCGTCTGGACCAAACCCTAAAGCTAGTCAAGTTCTTCTCAGCAGAAATGGGAAGGTTATATTCCTGCTGCATGCCATCGTAAAATGACTAAAGAATAAGTGTTAATATAGGGTTAGACTAAGAATGTGGGGCGCGATGGAAACCAAACCAGTTGATGTTGGCAAAAATTGAAATTCAGGTTATTCAAAGTGGAAGTGCTGACAAACTTTAATGAGTAGTTTAATTACATTGAGCCAAACTCCATTGCGGTGCCTACCGCACACAAACCTCCAGTCGTGCCCGTGGCAATGCGGAGATGGTGCCAGCTGAACGGAGCAGATGGTGGCAGGACTGAGGCTGGGGAGGCTGACTGACTGACTGGTGGAAAGGCTGGCAGGGATGGAAAGAGTGCTTGATGGAAAGAGAAGGAACTAATTACAGTGGTAGCTGCTGCATTAGTCGACTGCCATCAATTTGTCATCAGCGCTGCAGACAAACACAATCATTTACAGAATCTCTATGTTATAATGTGTTTCTGCAAAGAGTTGAAAAGCAGATGCATAGTTTTGTTGTGTTTTTTTTGTGTGTACCTTTTTCATTGTGATCATGACACTTCTTGAAATCAGGAGTTAAATGTGCCATCTTTGTCCTTTCTGGCTTTTTTTTTTTGTATTCTGACTGTAACTGTTTCTATTGTCAGCCATTCAGAAGCTCCCTTGGTTTTTGTGCATTTCTGAAGCGCATTTTAACAGTTGTTTTTAAGGGAGGATAACATATTTTTTTAATTTCTTATTCCATTAATATTATGCAATGACACATAACGACAACTGGCTGGCTTCATGTCTGCTTTACAAAGCCATGAGGAGCAACATTAGTAACTTGCATAATTGTTCTAAAGCTTCTAATGGCTGAAATGACAAGTGGAACTTGTACATGTGCTGTAGTTGTCAGTATCATTAGCGTGGATTGGTAAAAGCATGTTTGGAAGCAATCAGAGATGTGAGATAATTGTGTGTGTGTGTGTGTGTGTGTGTGTGTGTGTTTCTGCACTTTTCTTGCTAAAATGTACTACTTTCTAATTGCCTGGCCTTCCCACGCACTCACTATAATATCTTCAAAGTCTTGTAATCTTGTCAGCCGCATAAAGGCTCCAAGTAAAACCCCCTGTAAAGGTCAACCAATGCAATTTGAATATCTTTGATTAAACGGTGTGCCGGTGCCAGACCCAGACTGTAGGTCACTGCCTCAGAGAAATGATATTCACCCTTCTCACCCCACTTGGCCCTCCGCAAGTCTCTCGCAGCTCCCTCATCGTCAAGGGTCACGTCTGCACTCTTTTTAGCAATTTACGTAATCTCCTGACCCATTCTTTCTCTACCACTATTCCCTCAGTCCGTCAGTCCTTCTCTGCATTTCTTTCTTTACCTCTGTTTGTATCCCATATTCACACAACGCATAGTTCTAATCCCGAAATCCCTTATCTTGCCTGAATGTCTATTTTTTCTCAGAGACTGTGCTTTACAGCAGTCATTGAACCATCCGTCTACAGTGTGGCATTTTAGCTAAAACCTTAGTAAGTGCAGTCAAAATAACCCTGGGGAACAGAGATGGATTTTACATCAATTTTACCACTGAAAAAAAGAAATACAATATTGACCTTATCTAGGTTAGCTGGTTGACTGACCTTTTGAGCAGAGCTACAGTATGTTAGCCTACAGTATGTGATCAATTTAGCTTGCATGATGGCATTCCAAGATAATGACTATCGTGGTCATGACCATAACTTGTTAATTATACTTTTTATTCAAAGTACTTTCCTTGAATTTTAATTCCATATTCTGAAAATTGGTTCTTTGGCTCTGTCCATAGAGGTCAAACCTGACTTTTTGAATGTGTCATCATATTTGAATGTGCTAATTTGCTTGATACGACAAATTGCCTCTGAAGTGACACCGTTTTTCTGTCCCTGTCTCCAGTTTGTCCCGGCACAGAGAACAAGTTGAGCACTCTCTCTGACCTGGACCAGCAGTACCGCACCCTGAAGAAGCTCTACGAGAACTGTGAAGTCGTAATGGGCAATTTGGAGATTACCAGTATCGATCGAAACCGCAACCTCTCCTTCCTCAAGGTACGAACGTTAAACCATTTGTTTCCTCCGCAAGATATTCACAACATTGTACTGCATCTGCATTATGTAGGTAGAAAGAATGTTTCAACACTGGATTCAGGACCATGGGGAGAAAGAACGAAAAAGAATGAGGTTGAATGTTTCAGTTAGAAACAGGGTTGTTTCAGCACCTTGGATAGAGATGAAGGCTCGGCCACTTATTCACTTATTTTCGACATAGTGCACATTCAGTAGTTTAGGCTATGGTGAGCAAACACTTGAGATTTGAGATGTTTCAACATCATGGATAGAGATTAACGCTCGGCCACTCATTCACTTTTTTCTACATGGTACACACTCAGTAGTTAAGGCTATGGTGAGCAATAACTGTTTCAGCACCATGGATAGAGATGAACTCTCGGCCATTCACTTTTTTCTACATGGTACACACTCTGTAATTTAGGCTATGGTGAGCAATAACTGTTTTAGCACCATGGAGAGAGATGAATGCTCGACCACTCATTCCCTTATTTTCTACATAGTGCACATTCAGTAGTTTAGGCTGTGGTGAACAAAGACTTGAGATTTTAGATGTTTCAGCACCATGGATAGAGATGAACTCTCGGCGACTCATTCACTTATTTTCTACATAATGCACATTCAGTAGTTTAGGCTATGGTGAGCAAAGACTTGAGATTTTAGATGTTTCAGCACCATGGATAGAGATGAACGCTCGGCCACTCATTAACTTAATTTCTACATAATGCACATTCGGTAGTTTAGGCTATGGTGAGCAATAACGGTTTCAGCACCATGGATAGAGATGAAACGCTTGGCCACTCATTCACCTATTTTCTACATGGTACACACTCTGTAATTTAGGCTATGGTGAGCAATAACTGTTTTAGCACCATGGATAGAGATGAACTCTCGGCCACTCATTCCCTTTTTTACTAGATAATGCACACTCGATAGTTTAGGCTGTGGTGAGCAATAAATGTTTCAGCACCATGGATAGAGATGAACTCTCGGCCACTCATTCACCTATTTTCTACATAATGCACATTCGGTAGTTTAGGCTATGGTGAGCAATAACTGTTTTAGCACCATGGATAGAGATGAATTCTCGGCCACTCATTAACTTAATTTCTACATAATGCACATTCGGTGGTTTAGGCTATGGTGAGCAATAACTATTTGAGCACCATGGAGAGAGATGAATGCTCGGCCACTCATTCACTTATTTTCTACATAGTGCACATTCAGTAGTTTAGGGTATGGTGAGCAAAGACTTGAGATTTTAGATGTTTCAGCACCATGGATAGAGATGAACTCTCGGCCACTCATTAACTTAATTTCTACATAATGCACATTCGGTAGTTTAGGCTATGGTGAGCAATAACTGTTTCAGCACCATGGATAGAGATGAACGCTTGGCCACTCATTCACTTTTTTCTACATGGTACACATTCGGTAGTTTAGCCTATGGTGAGCAATAACTGTTTTAGCACCATGGATAGAGATGAACTCTCGGCCACTCATTCCCTTTTTTACTTGATAATGCACACTCGATAGTTTAGGCTGTGGTGAGCAATAAATGTTTCAGCACCATGGATAGAGATGAACTCTCGGCCACTCATTAACTTAATTTCTACATAATGCACATTCGGTAGTTTAGGCTATGGTGAGCAATAACTGTTTCAGCACCATGGATAGAGATGAACTCTCGGCCACTCATTCACTTTTTTCTACATGGTGGTAGTTAAGGCTATGGTGAGCAATAACGGTTTCAGCACCATGGATAGAGATGAATGCTTGGCCACTCATTCACTTTTTTCTACATGGTACACACTCTGTAATTTAGGCTATGGTGAGCAATAACTGTTTTAGCACCATGGAGAGAGATGAATGCTCGACCACTCATTCCCTTATTTTCTACATAGTGAACATTCAGTAGTTTAGGCTATGGTGAGCAAAGACTTGAGATTTTAGATGTTTCAGCACCATGGATAGAGATGAACGCTCGGCCACTCATTAACTTAATTTCTACATAATGCACATTCGGTAGTTTAGGCTATGGTGAGCAATAACGGTTTCAGCACCATGGATAGAGATGAAACGCTTGGCCACTCATTCACCTATTTTCTACATGGTACACACTCTGTAATTTAGGCTATGGTGAGCAATAACTGTTTTAGCACCATGGATAGAGATGAACTCTCGGCCACTCATTCCCTTTTTTACTAGATAATGCACACGCGATAGTTTAGGCTGTGGTGAGCAATAAATGTTTCAGCACCATGGATAGAGATGAACTCTTGGCCACTCATTCACTTATTTTCTACATAATGCACATTCGGTAGTTTAGGCTATGGTGAGCAATAACTGTTTTAGCACCATGGATAGAGATGAATTCTCGGCCACTCATTAACTTAATTTCTACATAATGCACATTCGGTGGTTAAGGCTATGGTGAGCAATAACTATTTGAGCACCATGGAGAGAGATGAATGCTCGGCCACTCATTCACTTATTTTCTACATAGTGCACATTCAGTAGTTTAGGGTATGGTGAGCAAAGACTTGAGATTTTAGATGTTTCAGCACCATGGATAGAGATGAACTCTCGGCCACTCATTAACTTAATTTCTACATAATGCACATTCGGTAGTTTAGGCTATGGTGAGCAATAACTGTTTCAGCACCATGGATAGAGATGAACGCTTGGCCACTCATTCACTTTTTTCTACATGGTACACATTCGGTAGTTTAGGCTATGGTGAGCAATAACTGTTTTAGCACCATGGATAGAGATGAACTCTCGGCCACTCATTCCCTTTTTTACTAGATAATGCACACTCGATAGTTTAGGCTGTGGTGAGCAATAAATGTTTCAGCACCATGGATAGAGATGAACTCTCGGCCACTCATTAACTTAATTTCTACATAATGCACATTCGGTAGTTTAGGCTATGGTGAGCAATAACTGTTTCAGCACCATGGAGAGAGATGAACGCCCGGCCAGTCATTCACTTATTTTCTACATAGTGCACATTCAGTAGTTTAGGCTATGGTGAGCAAAGACTTGAGATTTTAGATGTTTCAGCACCATGGATAGAGATGAACGCTCGGCCACTCATTAACTTAATTTCTACATAATGCACACTCGATAGTTTAGGCTGTGGTGAGCAATAAATGTTTCAGCACCATGGATAGAGATGAACTCTCGGCCACTCATTAACTTAATTTCTACATAATGCACATTCGGTAGTTTAGGCTATGGTGAGGAATAACTGTTTCAGCACCATGGATAGAGAAGAACTCTCGGCCACTCATTCCCTTTTTTACTAGATAATGCACACTCGATAGTTTAGGCTGTGGTGAGCAATAAATGTTTCAGCACCATGGATAGAGATGAACTCTCGGCCACTCATTAACTTAATTTCTACATAATGGACATTCGGTAGTTTAGGCTATGGTGAGCAATAACTGTTTCAGCACCATGGAGAGAGATGAACGCTCGGCCACTCATTCACTTATTTTCTACATAGTGCACATTCAGTAGTTTAGGCTATGGTGAGCAAAGACTTGAGATTTTAGATGTTTCAGCACCATGGATAGAGATGAACGCTCGGCCACTCATTAACTTAATTTCTACATAATGCACATTCGGTAGTTTAGGCTATGGTGAGGAATAACTGTTTCAGCACCATGGATAGAGAAGAACTCTCGGCCACTCATTCCCTTTTTTACTAGATAATGCACACTCGATAGTTTAGGCTGTGGTGAGCAATAAATGTTTCAGCACCATGGATAGAGATGAACTCTCGGCCACTCATTAACTTAATTTCTACATAATGCACATTCGGTAGTTTAGGCTATGGTGAGCAATAACTGTTTCAGCACCATGGAGAGAGATGAACGCTCGGCCACTCATTCACTTATTTTCTACATAGTGCACATTCAGTAGTTTAGGCTATGGTGAGCAAAGACTTGAGATTTTAGATGTTTCAGCACCATGGATAGAGATGAACGCTCGGCCACTCATTAACTTAATTTCTACATAATGCACATTCGGTAGTTTAGGCTATGGTGAGCAATAACGGTTTCAGCACCATGGATAGAGATGAACGCTTGGCCACTCATTCACTTATTTTCTACATGGTACACACTCTGTAATTTAGGCTATGGTGAGCAATAACTGTTTTAGCACCATGGATAGAGATGAACTCTCGGCCACTCATTCCCTTTTTCACTAGATAATGCACACTCGATAGTTTAGGCTATGGTGAGCAATAACTGTTTTAGCACCATGGATAGAGATGAACTCTCGGCCACTCATTCCCTTTTTTACTAGATAATGCACACTCGATAGTTTAGGCTGTGGTGAGCAATAAATGTTTCAGCACCATGGATAGAGATGAACTCTCGGCCACTCATTAACTTAATTTCTACATAATGCACATTCGGTAGTTTAGGCTATGGTGAGGAATAACTGTTTCAGCACCATGGATAGAGATGAACGCTTGGCCACTCATTCACTTTTTTTCTACATGGTACACATTCGGTAGTTTAGGCTATGGTGAGCAATAACTGTTTCAGCACCATGGAGAGAGATGAACGCTCGGCCACTCATTCACTTTTTGTCTACATAGTGCACATTCAGTAGTTTAGGCTATGGTGAGCAAAGACTTGAGATTTTAGATGTTTCAGCACCATGGATAGAGATGAACTCTCGGCCACTCATTCCCTTATTTACTAGATAATGCACATTCAGTAGTTTAGGCTATGGTGAGCAATAAATGTTTCAGCACCATGGATAGAGATGAACTCTCGTCCACTCATTCACTTATTTTCTACATAATGCACATTCAGTAGTTTAGGCTATGGTGAACAATAACTGTTTTAGCACCATGGATAGAGATGAATTCTCGGCCACTCATTCACTTAATTTCTACATAATGCACATTCGGTAGTTTGGGCTATGGTGAGCAATAACTGTTTCAGCACCATGGATAGAGATGAATGCTCGGCCACTCATTCACTTATTTTCTACATAATGCACATTCGGTAGTTTAGGCTATGGTGAACAATAACTGTTTCAGCACCATGGAGAGAGATGAACGCCCGGCCAGTCATTCACTTTTTTCTACATGGTACACACTTGGTAGTTCTACATGGTACACACTTGGAATTATTAGAGGCGTCGCGAGATTAAAACGTTGCGATATTTCTCGAGGTTCAACGTTGTCTCGCGATATCAGTACACAAGTGCACAATTACGTCGTTACTCCTGAGAACTAAGTCCCGTTAAATCAATCGGTGCCAAATTTCGGTACCTGAGAGCACATAAGGGTGAGGTCTCTGTCCTCTCTGCATGTTTCTCAGAGAGCGAGGATCAGCTCTGACACACACACACACACACACACACGCACATACACACACATACACAGAGCTGTGAAGCAGATGGAGCCTTTAGAGTTTGTTCAAGTCACGGAAATGCCGGTAAAGCGGACACAAGTGTCGTTACACTTTTAAAAACTTTCACACAGAGAGCGTTTGGTGCAATATATAATAATGGCGAGATCGCAGTTTTTTTAACTTACGAGACGGACTGGTGTTCTCTATTGCCCTGGTCACTGACTGACAGGCACAAGACAAAAGCATTCATATGCCCTGGTGACAGACTGACAAGCTAAGGTTGGACAGGCAAGGTGACATTATAGAACCTTTCAGCAACAAGGCCATTTAAAGTGCTTTACATAAAACATTAAAGTGCAATAAAAAACTGTCATGAAAATAAAACTGGCTAAAAAAGAATAAGATACAAATACAAGAATAAAAGTTACAGTGCAGTGTAAGAAATTAAGAGAGGGACGCCACAGTTATTCTGAAGAGCTTTGTTATGCAGGAGAGAAGCCATTTGAGTTTGTGGCAAAACCTTTCACAGTGCTCATTTTTCATTTTGTGACTTTCGATTGAATAAAAGACTATATTTCCAGTCATATTTCACCATTCAAGTTTTCTTTAAAGTAGTGTTAAAATCTCGTCTGGTTCTCGTGAACCCAATCTCGTGTCTTGTCTGGTGAGCCGAGTGTCTCGCCACATCCCTAGGACTTACCCTTAATTGTCTGTTTCTCTTTAACTGTCCCCACTGTTTCTTTAAGCTCGGCCAAGCATTATGTAGCTCGTCTCTGTTGGCAGAGAGGCACAGAGAGACTTGAATGAGATCTTCTCATTCTCACTAATAACACACAAGAAATAAGTGAATTTGCATTTAAGCGTGTATGTTGCCAAGTCTATTGTAGCAGCTCCTTGTCGGGATTCATTTAATGGCATAGCCTGCTTGGCTTGTTCACAGGAGTGGTAAAATAGATGTTGAAGAATAGGCATTCATATCCAGTTACTATGCCTAAGACAAATTTCCCCTCAGGGACAATAAAGTATATTCTATTCTATACAATGTAATGGGTAAGGTTGCTAATTTAACCTCTCAAACGTTGAATTACACCTTTAAGAGACAACAGTCGTCCAATTTTACATTTGCATTCAAGGCAGCTAATGTTGCTGGATCTCTTTTGTGAACAGTGTTACAATATGTAACCAGCGATGAGTTCAGCGTCTTGTTTAGAGAACTTGTGAATAATAATTGAAGCCCTTTTCCCAGCACAATACAACACTATACACTACAATGGAACCGATTACAAGGTGCAGGTAGGAATTACTGTGGAAGGCATGTCTGTGAGACACTGCAGGGAAATGAGCACTACTCTGAATGTAAAGTGCCATCGCTATTCCTCTCTAACATAGTGCTCTCCTGGGTCTGTAGCTGCTCTCTGTATTTGCGAGTCACTGGGACAGTGGTTTAAAATTGTCTTATGCTAAGCATGTGCATATACTGTACATGCCACCAGGCGCCATCCCTCCCCCTTGCTGTTTAATGAAGTGAGGTGTAGTCTAATTACTGGGCCAGCGCTATCAAATGAATACCATAAACAGTCCCATTAGGCCTAGCATCATTAGGGAAACAATTAGGCATCTGGGGATGTTAAGTGGATGTGGGGGGGGTCAGGTTTCCATGGGAACTATGTAGCAATCACGCTGTTGGTCACAAGAAATCAGAGAGACCCCGCCCTAATTCTTAAGCTGCCGTTGCTATACAGTGAGGATGGAGAGTTTGATGGTGTTATGGTTTACTTTTAGGGACAACCCCTTTTTACACTTACACATTATGGAAACGTCAATCCCTTGTGAAATAAGCTCTGAAAATAAGACTTGAAATTAAATGTATAACCATAGGTTTTTCATCTTACACATTTATTTAATTTATTTATGCATTTACAACCTCTCAAAATAGTTTTTTGCAGCAATTTTGAGTGTTGCATCATCGGCAACTTGAAGCAACACGCAGTTCATGCAAAGTTCAATGTCGGTATTCATGCATTATCTACACACACACACACACATAAAGGTGCACACATTTCAGCAAATACACCTTGTGGATTCATATATTCTGAGCTTTAGGCTTGCTGGGAATGGCTAAGGAGATGGACTTGGGCTCTCTATACAAAACAGCAGCCTAGGAGGTGCGTGCAGTATGGACCAATATGGATTTGCGGAGTGTGGATAGAGAAAAGGAGGGAGCGAGAGAAGAGCTAGAGGGTTGTCGCTTTTATGGCAGGCAAAACCAGCTGCTGTGCTGAAATTACAATGTTTAGCTGCCGTGCCGCAGGGTTGTGTGTTTGTGTCTGCATACATTGGTCTGTTTGTGTGTGTGTATAAGGAGAGAGCGGGGATAGGGCGCAACACAGGACAGAGATGGAGAGGGAGGGAGGAGGTGAGGGCAGGCACAGACATGGGGTGATTTTTGCCTGCTGAGAGGCTGACAGTTAGATGGATGACATGGCTCTGCAGCCTCCTCAGGTCCAGCTTTCTTGCAAACCACATCTCTCTGATTTTCTGACTCCTTGCTGTAGACTCGGCGTGAGTGCAAGAGGGCCAGCAATATGATGATAAAGTTGGTGTTCTAGCCCAGTCTGTATCACATTTAGGTCAATTTATATTCTTAAATAAATCTTAGCGTTAGTTTCATCCAGCTTGGAGGCCCACATGGGTGGAGCTAACTTCATTAAGTAATTATAAAGCAAAGTGCATTTTTAAAATCCAGTGTCTAAGGTGGCATTATTTGTGTCTGACCTGAATTGACCCTTTGAACCTTTGAACTGTGACGCTGTTTGAGCCCCAGGTTTTCTTTCACACATAACTTATGACTAAGATCAATGCATAATGTGTGGCTTTTTATGGCTTTAGTCTAGCTTGATGCCAAATCTATTGAATTACCACGGATACAGAGGTCAGCGAGGACTTCTCATCAATCTCCATCTCATCCAGAGAATGGCAAGAATCCAAATTCTACAACTGCTCAGGGCTCCTCAGAAGTACTTTTGGTTGGGAAATGTTTTGCGAATACAGGCACAGGTGTCTAAAGGGCATCAGCGTGCTGCCGCCTGGCATACCCCCTCTGTCTAGTTTGCTGGCCAGCTCCCCTGGCCACTGTCTGTCTGTCAATCAGAATGACCCATTTTCCTAGAAGAAAAGCAGGGAGGCGCGCCAAGTGGCCTGTAGTGGCCCACAACCAGCTAATGATGTCACCTAGGCTGAAGGACTCTTCATTAAAGCCGGATCAATCTGCCGGCTAGCGCTGCAAAACACAGGGCGCGATGCCAGGGCTGCAGCTGAAAGCGGAGGGACCGGAGATGTCTGTCCATAAAGCCAGGATGTGTTTTAAAGTCTCAAACTTCCTCCCCAGAGGAATTTATCACAGGTTTGGGACTCACACACACACACACACACACACACACACGCTTCAGCCATAAAGAGAGATGAATGACACGGTCACAGAGGTGTATACACTATGTCGACACGCAGACAGAGACACTCTTTACAGAGCTTATCTCTGGCAAACACCAGCTGAGAGAGACGTGAGAGAAAAGAAAAATACAGCTTTTTTTTTTAACAAGCACTCATTTCCAAACCTTTATAAAAAAAAACAAAAAAACACCAGGGGTAGCGTGGTTCCTGAGAGTTTAGTTCAGCACAGCCAGGCAATAGAGGAGAGAAGAAAATAGAAAAATCCTCGCACCAAAGACTTCCCTTTTTCCTTCGGCTGTATTTCAGCTGCAAATGAAAGCATTCAGCTATTCTGCAGCTCAGCTATTCTCAAAGCGTACATCCTCCGAAATCTATTGTGGAGGCACGCATTCTGTGCTCTGCTGCCTCATATGCTTAGCAAGCTACCAGTGTGTGCGTGTGTGTGCTTTGTGCATTTACTTGCAGCATGCTGTTTTTTTAATTCTCTTTTATTTGAGAAGAGGTGTTAAAGTTGAGTCAAAGTGAGGTTACAGGATACACTTACCAGAGGGTAATGGTTGCTTATCTCAGAGTGTTCCTATTTTATGACAAACTTTCATCCTTGTTTTTTTTTTTCCAACGTCAGCTACAGCTTGCAGGATTTTGTCCTTGCTCTAACCTGATGAGATCAGTGTGCAAGTCGGAGATTACTGCTTCTCTGCGTGTCATTATTCAGCACTCACCTGAGAGTGAGACGCTACGCCATTAATTTACTGTGAAGCAGTAATTCACACTTCACTCTATCACACTTGTTTCGCCGTGCCTGTCCTTCACCGGTGTTTGCCATTCACCCACCATTCATACATTATATGGTGCCCATACTTTAGTGTAAAGAAATGATTTCCCAAGTTTGGTTTGCGAGAACTTGACCGGCCAGCGCAGAGCTCCGATCCCTGCAGACGGCATCCAAAATCGTGTGGGAAATCTTACCAGAATAAGTAAGTGGAGGCTGCTATAGCAGCAGATTAAGGCCCATGGTTTTGGAATAAAGTCCCTGAGGTCCCACTAGAGACCATATTAACTTGCACACAAAACAGTCCCCGTAGACTGTAACTGCCCAGTGTCCATATACTTTTGGGCATGTAGTGTTTTGGAAAGTCAGTTGTTCATGTCAGATTGTTTTCACGTGATTTCTATTATTTCCCCAGTTAGTTCCTCATGACAATCTGAATCCATCTCTGTATTGCCGGGCTCTGTGCTGCAGGCCTTTTTGGGTGAGACAGAAGGGAACACAGTGAGAGCTGTTATTTACATGGAGACAGAGAGAGGTAAAGGACGAGGCCAGCGAGGAGTTCAAGTGCTCCTCTCTCTCGCTCTCTATCCCTGCTCTATATAAATGTGTCCCACTATTGTGCTCCATGCGGCACAATGGCTGTCACAGGGCCTCTTCACAAACTAACGACACCATGATCCTGAGCGACGGCTGGAGAGGGGCGTGCTAGCCTGGCCAATCGTACAGTTTCATTAGCCTCTGAACCAGCTGAGGAGCTCATAAAAGGTTGAGACTGTCGCCTGGAACAGGGGCTGTTAGCGCCTCACGGGAGCCTGGCAGCGTCTGCATAATTACAGCTCTTAACGCTGGGAAAATTAGCACCCTGCTCGCTCCAGCCAGCACCCTGCCAGATCACAGTGGCACTACCCTGATGTATCCTATATCCCGTTAATTGTGGGGTAATAGAGGCGTACAAGTCCAAGAGAAGAAAACTATAACATTTTACTTTGCTATATTTATTTAAGTGTTTATTATAATGTTTTATGCAGTTGAGTAGTTTGACCAGAGGGAAGTGGGAAAACTCATACTCATAAGTGTTTTATTAGGCACTACTAAAAACATAAATAATAGAAATAAAAGCATACCTTTTATTAGTCCCTCAAGGGGTTATTCAATTTTAAAACGGGTATATTACGCACGCACGCACGCACACACACACCCTCCGGCACGAAATGCACAAACCGGACCTACAGACATGCAACAGAGCAATGGGGCTGATAATGGGCAGGCGCCCCAAGCAGTTGGGGGTTTGGCGCCTTGCTCAAGGGAGCCTCGTCAGTGCCCAGGAGGTGCACCTCAGCTACCAGTCCGCACTCCATACTTGGCCCATACGGGGACTTGAACCGGCGCCTCTGTTTTCCTGACTTCAGGAATTTGTAGAAATAGAGAAGCAAAGGAAATGTACACTTATTCTTACAGACGACTTGTTGGAAATGTGACATGATCTCATCCTGATGATCCTGCTGAGGCTTTTTACAAAATTACCATTGCTGCAGAGCTACACACTGTGTTTGTGTGTGTGTGCACTTTTTTCACACTCTTCCCTCAAGCCATACAGAGGGACAAAAACAATCCAAAACATCTTGATGTCTGACAGATGAATATGGACGGATCTGTCACATCCCCCCTTTCTGTCGTTTTGATTGTCCATCAGGCCACGCCACTGTGTACTGCTAGCATTAGCATCCAAGCTATAACGGCAAAAGGGCACGCAGCTCTTTCATCTGCGGCGCTTCTTACACTGAATTATAACTTCTTCGCTGCTGCTGCTGTTTTACCTCGTGTTTAGTAGTACAATTACAGAAAAGGCATACATCATACTGTACATAGAAATGGATGTATGCACATTTAAATGCATGCACATTGTTGACAGAGTGGACAACTTTTGAGCAAACTGCCCTGTTGGACCTTCTGCCCCCAGGGGAGTTTGGTAGGTGGTACGACTGAGACACTGCTCCTGCTCATTACTGGACTCCTGGTTGTCTCGCCTGCAGCACTGGAGAGCTGTTTTGTCATTGCAGAGTGAGGTGCAGAGAGGCCAGAGTAACAGAATAAATACAAACTCACACATATTCTGGAAACCTATGCATGTACACACAAACACTGAACATGCATGCTCACAACCTGCCATCATGTATTCAGGATCCGATTGTCCTGCTCAACTATTCATGACTATGTGTGTGTGTGTGGTCGGCTGCATGCCTGTTTTTTTGTGTGGGCCTGATCAAAGCTGACACTGCAGAGCAGAGGTCTCTGAGGTGAAATTAAAATCTTGCTGCTTCCACGGCGCGGAGGGGGAAAGTGATTACCGTAAAATTAAAAGGTACAACCATAAAAGCCTGCCACGAACGAACCCTCGCAATTCATCAAAATAATCCCACGGTGCGTCTTTTGCTTATCAAATTGTAAAATATTGTCCATGACACTGGCGTAACAGGGGCGTAATTAATGCACTAAATCAATTCCGAATCACTCTGCGCAGAGTGGCCCTGCTGGGATGCCGTCATTATCACAAATTATGGTGGCAGATGCATGGGGCCGAGAGGAAGGTATAAAGCTCTCGCGGTGTCTTCCCCTCCCTGTACAACCAATCCTGTTATTCCCCGCTCTCTCTGACTCAGTGAGTGTAAAACAGTGTGGCATTTCTCTCCACTCACACCACGCTATCTTATTACCGGGTGTGAATGGTGCTATGAGTGCTAAGTGAGCGCTATTTTAGAACATTTTGAAATGATTCCGTTGGCTGCCGCTGACGTGCGGGTTTAATGACAACATGCACGTCTTCATCTTTAAAGAGGTGAAGTGAAGAGATTAATATATTTATCGTTTTAGTTCTTCCTTTTTTATTTGAGGATTATGAATACTGAGAGACTCGCCACACCGTTCCAATTAAAAAACAACAGTTTTATTGCTTAAAAGGTTATTTACTCCCACACAACTGAAAGCCTTCCCTCATTGAGTGCTCTGTATAAGAATGCAATTGTGGAAGTTCAAAGCTTTTCCTTTTTTTTATTGTTGCATGAGATATGGATGTGCTTGTTGCTTCCCCCAAATAAATGATCTTATCTCTCTTATCTTAGTAATGAAGACACGTGTGTGTGTGTGTGTGTGTGTGTGTGTGTGTGTATATATATATATATATATATTTATATATATAAACCTCTACAACCCTGTGAGTACAACAGAAATATTGATACTATTAGGTGTTACAATAAAGATGTCATTCCTAATTTTTGGCTTGACATATTTGGCCAGAATTCATTATTTTCCTGGACAAATACCCCATCTGAAATCCACAAAAATGTGGTAAATCAGTGGTAAATGTCAAAGATGACTTTTTAATCTGCTGAGAAAGATATGATCGAAAGCTGCAGAACTGCTACTAATGGTCCTAGCGGTGAGATTGTTAAGTAAACTTTTAATTCCGATTTCACGTTAGCTCTGAGTGGGCAGTGTGGCTTTAGTCCATAGCTTTTCCTTCATTATTGTTATGGCCACAACGTTGGGTATATTAGGGCGAGCAGCAGGAATACAACCTGTGTCTCTGTCATGAAGATTCCCCAAACACCCTTCCTCTGGCACCACCCAGAAAGTTGGGAAACATTGAGAGTACTAAGGGTACCATACTTCTGCAGCAAAAAGTGAAGCCAGGCCAAGAAATAACCTCTTACTGCAAAACGCATCTAAATGTGTTTGTTTTTCTTGTGCCAGTCTTCTCTCTACAGCTTCCCATGAACTTTCCGAAGTCTTCAGATCTTCGCTGCTGAGACAGACTGATATCATATGCCTTTTTGGAGGCAGCGTACTCATCGTAGCTGCAGGATAAATTATGTATGCCTATTGCATCAAATCATTTCCTAAAGATTTTGTGTCTCGCAATGATTTATACAATTTTTGGCAATTGCATATTCCTCACAGTGCACCCAACAAAAGTTGAATTTCCTCAATTCTGTCGAGTTCCAGAGTTGATTAAAGTGGTGTGTTTGCATATGAACTCCAAGTTGCACATTGTGTGCATGCAAAACATGTTTGACAGTCTCGTATCGGCACACATTTTATTATTCCTGGGGGAATGATAGTGGCCCAGCATGCAAAGAGAAAGAAAAGAAGAAAAAAAAGCAAGAGGAAAATCACATTTGCAGAGGAAGCAAGTTATTTTCCTCTGTGGCAGAAAAAAAATGATCTGGAATTGTAATGTAGTTTGGTGAATGAATTTAATCAAATATCCGTTTATGAACAACATCATCAGCATAACATAAATCTCCAGGGCCATACAGAAGCATGGTATTGTTGGTATTAGTCTCCATGTACAAGTGTGAGTACTTCCATTTAAATTTCTATTTCCATTTCTATTAAAATTTGAATTAAATTGAATTGAATGTATCGTGATTGAGAATGTAGTGTTTTTTTTCTTGGCTCTACATCTTTCTTATCCTGTTTTCTTTCTCATACATTTCTAGAAATGCCTAAAACAAGTAGATTAAAACATGTTCTTAAAAAAAGGAATCAATCAAAAAAATGTAGGAATCAACTAGCTGCAACATTAAAATGCTGCTTACAGGTTAATGCATACCTCCTAACAATCCAATAATAAATCACATATAATGATGATTACAGCTTCTTTACGCTTTATAAACCAGCACATATGAGTACAACCACCACAGCAGACTTTGATGAATTGTGGAATACACTTAAGCTCTAAATCCACTCCTAAATGGCATTAGGATACGTGTGCGACAAGTGTGGGTTATGTGTGGGACACATTGGCCTTCATACATGGTGGCGCTTGACTGCTAAAGATCCCCAAATGGGTGATCTGGGACGAACCTAGCGTGTTACAGTTACTACCTTAAGTCTGCTATTGTTGTCCTCTTGGCTCCATGATCCGTTCTTATTCAGCTTGGTGTCGTGCAGCCACTGGGATTTCAAGTTTCTCCCAGTGCAGTGGAGACACGGTGCATGTCACATCTGTGACAGCGGCCCTGCCATTTAGACCATCCAGCCTTTCCCCACGGCCCTCTTTTCAGATATTAAAAACGCATCTTAGTGGCTGATTAATTTATGGGTGTGTGTAAATTGTTTTCTCCCAATGCCTTTTTAATATCTGCCTCTCGCAGCTGGCTTTGGGAAAATGCCGCTCCTGCTATGCTGAGTGGAAGGAGCAGATTGCGTTCCACAGTGACATTTACACCGCGTACGTGCGAGTGTGAGCATGTGTCTGTGTGTCTATGTGTGCGATACATACATACATTTTGTAGTAAGTGCGAGGACAGTACCAAGAAGTTCATATACTGTCGATGTCCGAAGGTGCAATTTTTAGCATGGCATTTTACTTACTTTTACTTACTTACTTACTTACTTTTAGCACAAAATGTTAGAATTTAGCTCAAAGCAACCACTGTGCCTAAGCACAGCCTCACAGAGGCAGTAGCACGGCTGTAGACTTAAAGTCTCGTTCTTTGTGAGAACTGCTGCATAATTGGAGCTCAGCAAAACAATGTAATGGTTAAAGAGACGAGACAAAAGCAGCAAATATCTGCCCGCTACAAGTAACTCCACACAACCACACAGATTGACCCAGAGCTACTGACAAAATCCAATTCATTTCAATTGTATTGATAGTATCAAATCGTAACAGGAGTTATCTCAAGACACTTTACAGAGAGAGGTTGGTCTAGACCACACTCTATAATTTACAAAGACCCAACAATTTCCCATGAGCAAGTATTTGGTGCAACAGTGGCGAGGAAAAACTTCCTTTTTAGGCAGAAACCTCTGACAGACCCAGGCTCTTTGTGGGCGGCATCTGTAGCTGCCGGTTTGGACACAGACACTGATACAGATATACAGATATAGAGAAATATGATTCATAATTATAGAAGTTGAGATGATGAACAGTGGCAGTTATAGGAACAATAAAGATAGTTGAACTATGACTAGAAATAAAAGTTGTAGCAGTTCAGGGCGCAGCGGGGCATAGCAGGGCGTAGCAGGGCGTTGCGGGGCATAGTAGGGCATTGCGGGGCGTAGCGGGGTTAGTAGGGCACAGTGGGGCGAACGAGCAGGACCATGGCGGCAGCTGCAACCAGGTTATAGATGCCAAACCAAGCCTCACCTGCGAGGCGAGAAAAAAAGGACAGTTACATTCCTTTCTCTTTCATCATGTTACTTTCTCTTTCTGTCCATAAATGGCTGTAACTCCATTAGAGCTACTGTCAGCTCTGTCCTATTTATTATTACCTAACGTATTGTACATATTCTTGAAATATGCTTGCAGAAACCAAACACTCATCTCCTATGCTCCTCAACTTACGCCTCTGGGGCCTCATGTATAAACGTTTCGTACGCACCAAAAGCTTGCGTACGCTGGTTTTCACGCACGCGGTGTGATTTTTAAAAATGAACTTGACGTAAGAATGTGCGGGCCGTCACGCAAACTTTTGAGCAGACGTGAGAATGTGCGGGGGTCCGCAAAGTCATGTCTGGCTCTGCAACGTGGCGAATTCTAAGTGCAAAGTGCTGAAACTCACCAATGTGGATAATGTTTCACATCTTTCACACTATTAACTGTTTAATTTGCAGGCTACTAAACCTGTGTTAAACATGTCCAAATCCACTTAGAAAATACCTTTAGTCATCCACGGTATTTCCCATAGATGAAATATCTTACTCACTGTGCAACAAAAAGATATGCACGGAAATAAACACTAAAGTGCCATAGTGTCTGTGAGTCTGTAGTTGCTGAGGCTCAGACATCCATGGCTTCATGGGATGCGCAATTGATCCTGTGGATGATTTGTAGGCTATGTAAGTGAACAAGGTGTACCTGGTGACACTGGGCCGTCTTGACTGTCTTAATTCTACACATATTTCTGTTACTGTAGTCCTATTAACTATTTCATCCACGCGTGGCGCAGCGGATACTTGCACACTGTCACCTGCCGTGGAGACGCTGGCCTCACTAACCTCTCCTCCTCTGAGTCGGATCTCCCTCGCGTTGGACTCAGTTTCACTGAGCCGACTAACGCTTACAAAATAAACAACATTGCATCAGTGAGTTCAAACTGCTTATTGTCGTAATTTGGACCGACACTGAGATGCATGTTGTTTGGTAACTGGTGTGGCGCTGCCACTCTTCTCTTGATTTCCACTTCGACATTAGACCTTTTTTTTAAAAATGTATTTATGCCATGGTTCGCTGCATTCACCGCCCGGTCACCATTTGCCACTCTGGGCATTTTCAAACCTCCAAACAGAACATTTCTTTCTCACCTCCCCCTCCGCTATCAGCACCTCAACCTCACAGTCGGTGAAGTTTTTTTTTCCATCTGCGGCGGGATTACCCGTTGTGATTGGACAAAGAATGACATCAGGGGTGCATTTATAGTCATTTCCATTTTAATTTATGGGAGGAGGCAAGGCGGGCTCGGTGGCTCGTTCACGTGCGCTCAATTTCACATTGATTGTGATGTATAAAGGAAAGGTGCTCAGGACCTGGCGTACGCCCAGTTTTATACATATACTGTATATTGTATTGTAATATAAGTTTTGGCCGTACCCCATTTTCTGGTATGAAAGCTGCGCAGTCATTTATACATGAGGCCCCAAGAGTTGGTTTACATACTGGCAGAAAACATATTCCATGCATTTCCATCCTCAGTAATCTGCTCTGCTGCTGGATGCTCACCGATGGCTGGAATCCACAGTCTAAACAAACATGCTGCTTTGTTTCAGGACAAATCTCATCACAAAGTTAAAAACATGTTGTAACAAATATTACAATTTAGTGTATTTTTTTGCAGGGTGGGTTGTGTTCTCTAAAGGTGCTCCTGATCCAGCTTGGATTGCAACCAAAACTCCTAGAGCTGAACAGAACAGAAAACTACAGGCTTCTCCGATCTTAAATACTTCATTTTGAGAGACACCAAAACAAGTCGAGAAAAATAGAATTTCATATATAAATTGTTTATCAAGAGACTAGATAGGAGGCGGATGAGTTGCTTAAAGGAAAGCTTGGGCAGGAAACATAGAGATGAAGGAACAGATCACTAGATTAGATTTTTATATTGTATGTCTTTGCAACATGCAACCTTGTTGACTCAAGCATCTGTGCCGACTTCCTCCTTAAGCCATTTTTTCATGCTGCTCTGTTCCTGGATCACACAGAGTGGTTCTGACACTTTCACAAGAAACATTTGCAGTTTATTCATATAGTCTGTGTGGTTCATAAGCTACAGCCATTTTAATTTGGGTATGTCATTTTTGCCCCAAAATAGGGAGTGGAAGGGATGAGGCCTTTTAAAGATCGCAACGACACAAAAACCACATCCTTGATTACGTCCGTCATGCCGGCTTCATTAGAAGTCAATAGGATACGGAGTGGATATTCATAAGACTGTGTGTTATGTCACCAAACCTTAACACCTTCCGACAGGTGTCTAAACACACACAACTGATGTCGACATACATCGGAGTGTGGGGGATCCTATATACGTTTCAATGAAGCTTTTTGACAGGCATTTGTCATGTGTGCTCTCTCAGATTTCATTAAATAGTCAAATTGATTTATATTGCCTACCCACCCCCTCTACAAACGATGCGCAAAGATGCCCCTGTAACAGACACAATTCCACCAACACACACACACACACAGGTGCGTGCACACGGACATACACACACTTCGCGCTGCCACAAATCAGGACACCCGTCTCCGATTAGGGCAATTTGATTCCAGAGTAATGAAGTAGTTTAGCGCTGAAACGTGGTGTGCTTCATAACCGCTGATGATGCCACTGCCATTATTTTCTACTGAGGCAAAATGGCTGACAAATACCCTCCCTAACACACACACACACACACACACACACACACACACACACACACACACACACACACACACACACACACACACACACACACACGCACATAAAGAGACGAGACATATCAAATCTGGCATGGTTGTAATCAGTCCCACAGCTGCCCTGTATACCTGGCCTGAATATATTTGTAGTTTTCTACAGTTTGTATGTGAGGAAGAAAAGTGTTTTAAGTATGAAAACTCAAAAGTTTGAGTTTTGTGATGCAGTAGTTATGCATGTATAGGAAGATAATGGTTAGTATGAACGTATGATTGTGCATGTAGGTAGCATTTTGTGAGATTGTGGTGCCCTGTGTGAGAGGAAGTATGATTTATGTCCTCAGTGATATTTTATAACACAATCATTATCTGTAACTTCTTATACATTCACAACTCTCCACACAGGGAATTCATTTTTTTTTTGTCTTCCTTCCCATTGCCGTGAATTGATTATCCAACAAAGTATCGCATTGTCTTCGATTGGCTGCATCCTACCTCTGCACTGGGCCCAATCATCAATCACTTGGAAGGGCCGTTAAGCACCTTTTCTTCCCCAGAGGAGTGAACTGACATTGGGCATCGGAGGCCACTCAGCTCCCTCCCCCCCCCCCATGCAGAAGATTGGCCTCTCCCATCAGGGATCCTGACAGTTCTCAAAATCTCAGTCCTAAACGGGGATGACCATGAATAATGAGGGACTTAAATATGAGATTCAGGAGCTAGGTGCTATAGAAGATAACATGCTTCTCACTTTTTTTTCCTCCATAGCTACTGTCAAGCGAGCAGAAGCCAGCCTGTGGCTGACGTGCACTAGCTTTGTCACATAACTGCATTATGTAGGGTCCCCAAAGGCTACAGCATAATGCGATACGCCATGCGACTGTTGCTGGGTTGCTACAACAGCCTCGCCTCATGAGTTATGTATTAGTGTTTTCACAGCGGCTTAAGGAACAGATACTGTACCGCACTGTCACTGTTTTAGTTTGGCCTGCTAATGTGCAGCAAACTTTCCCCTTTGAGTCAGGGTCTTTACTGTAAATGTGTCTTGACAACACAGACGCCTCACGGACGCCGCTCATTAAACAGGCTTATATGAGATTGTCGGGCTGTCTTAGACAATAAATATCAGTGCCCGAAAGCCAGTAGCACAGCTGCTGCTGGAGGCACACCCCTGGTTACACACACACACACACACCACTATGTCATCCCAAAGTCCTTGTCAAAACTAGCTTGCAGTATTGAAACTGAAACATGTCAGTGTGTGTATCTGACTCTGAAAACTTTTTTTTTTCCATAGACTTCATAGCATATATAAATCAATATTTTTTAAATTAAGTTTTCAAATTTTAATCACTTAAGGAAATTGCAATTAGAAGGTTCATTTCCCATCTCTTGCACCAGTCGGTTTCCTCTCTACTTGCTCACCATCTAAAATTACGCAAATGAATAATAACAATACTTGAAGATGAGTTAGCTCTAGGCTTGTATTATTTAATACATAACAAAAATCACTATTGATTAACCTTTTTCTTAATTTGAAATTAACTTGGATGAGGCTTTCTGGCATTTGATCACAGTCGCGGTGCAACTTGACTCAGGACACTGAGAGAGCAGATACTCCTCCACTCAAAGCCCGAAAGGCTTTTGAATGAGCGGAGCAAAAAAAAAAGAACTTTTCTTTTCCCTAATGTGCTGGTGGAAAAGCTAAAATACCTTGAAGGGAGTGGATTTCAAACCGCTCTGATGAAAAGTGGTGCGTGGGTTGAAAAACTCGACCCCATTTGATGTGGTTTTCCAATTGATGTGAGCAAAAGCCCCACCCTCCCCCTCCTGCACACTCTTCACCCTGTTGATTCATCAACAAACTTGAGATGTTTCGTACAAAAAAACCAAACTCTCCTACAAATACTTGTACTGAGTCATTTTCACAGTGACATTTCATGCGTCTTAATTTTTTTTTATTTATTGCAAAGTCAATGGCCCTCCTCTCAAAGGCCTTGATTTTCTTTAAACAGGATTTCTCAAAATCTTGAATGTCACGGCCGAGTGCTCTCAGCATACTTAGCAGCCAAAACAGTCGCATGAGGTGAAGGAGCGCGTACTTCTCTTACAGAGCTCGTTGAAGCGAATTGGTAAACAGCTCCCTGCCCGCCGATTGACTTTGCTGCCGTGTGGAGGAGTCAGATTGCGCCGGCGTTCCAGTCGGATCAAACTGTTGAGAGTCGGCAGTGTTGCCGCTGACATGCGCCGCTGCACTCTCCTTGACTCACTGGCAGAGTGCTCTATATGTATGGAAATGGGCCATAATCACCATAATATGTGTCCCATCTCTTGTATTTGATAATGGTGTCATTATACTTTTTTTGCCCCTGCATGATGCCTTTTTTCCCCCCTTCCTCCTCTCCTTTTCCAGTTTGCTGTGCCTTCCCCTCTCTCCATCTAGCCCTCACCCCCCACCGCCCACCCTTCCTCCTTTTCTTCCTCCTTCACCGAATCATTCCTCCTCCTGTCGCTCCTTCTCATGCCATCTACCTCATTTACACTCTCACTCATCCAGATGACAGGAACAGGTGCACTATTAATTATGCTTTGAAATATATCTCCTCTGTGCTCCACTTCCCTTCCCCTTATCTTTGTGCGCTTCCTGCAAATGCTCCACTACACTGCCCCTCCTAACCCTAAACTTCTCTTGTTTTCTTTTTAGATCCTTTTACTTTCTTTCCTTTATTTTTTCTTTCTTCTGTGGTGCCGTTTTGCATCCGAACATTTTTTTAGGCCTGCTATGTGGAGATTACAGCCTAATTGTGTCATTATCTGGAGATATCAAACTGTTTTCACATGATCATGTCCTAACTATCTCATTATCTCAACACAGCAACTTCCTAGTTTGTAGTGCTTATGTTTGCTATCGCGAGATAACAATGGAATTACATCATTATCTCAAGGTATCAGCCGTCGCTTTCTCATGACCACGACTTAAATATCTCATTATTTTGCGATAACAAAGCTGTGTTTCTTTGGGAGATCCAGCTGTTTCACCCCACTGGTGTTGTTTAAGAGTCTATCCAAATCGGCTTAGCCGAATGAAAGCAGCACTGTCAGAGGGAGAGACCAGAGTAGATTACAATTTCAGAGAAAAATAAATCAGAGGGAATTTACTCCACGGTGGAAATAACCCCACTTGGATAAGAGCCCTCAGTGTTGGGATCACAGCAAAGTACAAATCTCAACCTAATGAGTTGTTTAGGTTCTAATAGTGAGACACACAGACGGGTGACAAATGCAACCGATGGAAAGGTTTGAGCTTCAGCGTTTCCTGTCATAGATTCGCCAACTCGGTCTGCATTTGTTCAACTAATTCTCTAGGTTATTCTTTTATTTATTGGTGGAAAGTAGTCTGGCTATCACCAGACCAAGCTCAATCTTTTAAGATTGAACATTAGTCTGGGGAGTCTGCTCTGTATTTTCTCTGCACAAGATGCGGGCATAGTTCAAATGACTCGGTACACAATTGGATAGTCCTTCAACCAATCAGACCAACGATCCGGGTGACATAGCAGCGACAGCGGCATCAACGGGTCGCTGCGCTTCGGTGGCCGGCTTGTTGAATGCAAACAAATAGCGCGCCGGGTGGATAAGCCAGTTTGTGATTGGTTCCCACAAAATTGTTACGGAAGCAGGCTAGATAAACGTACAGGTTTACAGCCTGAGCTGCAGGGAGGAATCAAATCGCCGGCAGATTGGGCGGGGTTTACTCAGACTAGGTGGAAAGTACATTTACTCAAGTACTGTACTGAAGTACCATTTTGAGGTACTTGCGCTTAGTTTCATGTTACATTAAAAAAATATATATAATAGATTTATAAAATACAATGCACTGTCAAAGGTTAAACCAGTGATTTACAGCCTTTTTGGATTGTGACCCCTTACAAAAAAGGTTTTCATGATATTTCCTCAAAACCTCTCAGATGGTTTAATTTCAACAACCGTTCAAGGCCAAAAGAGATCAAATTATGAAAATGTATAAGAAAGAAAACAAATATTCAGTCCAAAGCCAAAGACATTAGTACAAATGTGTGTTGTAGAAATTAGAATTTCTTCTTTCCAACCCCATTATTCATCCCACATTAATCATCTCTTTCCTGTGAACATTTGGAGGGGGCCCGAGCCCGGGGTTGGGAACCACAGCGTGTGCAGCCGTGGCTGCTCGTTGCTTCCACACATACGTGTGTGCAGGGGCGTAGCGCATTATTCTGGGCCCTGTAGAAAGGCATTTTCTATGGGCCCCTCCCCCGCATCCACAGCTATTCATTCTAGCATCTCTTTGGGCCCTCCTCACATGAGGGCCCTGGGTGCTCAGTCCCCTGATCCTTTTCCAATTATGTTGGTGACACACAGTAAAGGGGGAATAATAATACATATAATAAAAATTACACATTTCCAGATGGAGGGCGTGCAACAATGATGTTTCTAATTAAAACCTCTCTTAATTCTTCCTCTTAAATTTTCTAATGCAGCGTTTTTTCTGATTCTCTAAATCGGGGAGGAAGCCCAAAGGCGATTCTTGGGAAACTTTGTATGCAAATCTATTGGGGGTGTTGGCAAGGTTTCCTGAGTATCTGCAAAGTAAGTTGAATGAAAGCTTACAGTATACATACAGGTTATTAGCCTAAAAACATGCGGTTTGGTGAATTAGCTTATATAATTGTCTTTTAAGGCATATTTGAGTTATAATTGGAGGTTCCTGCGTGCGGCTGAGCCACGAGTCACTTTGTTTTTACATTTGTAATCAGGCTTTAGTATTCACCTCACATGCTTCTACTCTCTTTTTTTTTTACCAACTGCTGCTGAATTATGACACGAAACAGTCAACTGTGCGTGCCAGGTCTCAATTCATTAACTGATAAAACTTTTTTTTTTTCACTTTGCAAGACAATTCTTGGATAATTTTAATACCGGCTTGAATATAAATGTTCCTCCTTCCAAATCAGAGTCACTACAAAGTGAATATGTCTCTGTGCTGCGTGACAAAGAAAACATTTTCACATATGTGGCAGTTTGTGAAATGGTCACGTAATTTAATCTTGTTTTGTGATGGTCAGCATGTTTTTTTACAACCTGATCTCACAGAATTCCGTGAAATGAACATGGCCCCTTAAGTTAAGGAAAAGGTTGTGGGTGGGCTTACGTTTCCATGACACGCGGGACAACAACGGGACGGTTGGGTTTAGGAAAAGAAGAACGGGACGGTTGCGTTTAGTAAAAGAACAAAGTGACGGTTGGGTTTAGGAAACGTGACACGCGGGACACGATCCCCGGACTCCTGGGTGAAAGTCCTCCCTATGCGGATTTTCGGCCTTTCATACTACTCGCTACTGTAGTCGCTCTTAATGGATCGTGCTGTGGTCACGAAAGACGCTTCCAATTGAAATACATTAGTTTAAAAAAAAACGTCCTGACCCTCACGAAAAAAAGGACATAAACGTGTCCGAGTGTCACGAACTGCCGTGAGACTGGGCTGTATGTGGAGGGGTAACAGGTGCCTGAGCACAGCAACTCACAGCCTCGTATCAGGCAGAATCGGTTTCCGAGACAGCACAGCCAGCTTCTATCATGATTATGCCGTGTGGTAGTAGATGAAGCACTTTTGACTCCCCTGCCTTGGCCTCAACGCAATGTATCCTGGAGACGCAAAGAGCAATTTACCAACATGTGAATTTCACAGTTCGCCCAGAGGTAAAGCGAAAGAAGAAAGGAAACAAGCCTGCCGGGACTGCAAAGGATTCTGTTTGACTGAGCACTTCACGCTAGGCCGCTAATTGCCTACGATTGATGGAGGAAAGCGTTCGATGCATCGTGGGTAGTTGACCTATGTCGACAAAATTTTGTCTGTGCCTCCTGGCAGTGTTTTCTTTTCCGCGTAGGAGGGGTTTATCGGAATATCTGAGGCTTGTTCGTGTGTTGAGATGTGTGTGTGCGTGTGAGTGAGTGAGTACATTTCTGCACAAAATCACAACAGAGAAAACGCTCAGATCCATCAGAGTCAAGCTGAAATCAAAAGATTCACTCAAAATGATAAAATAATGGCCGGGACTTGTGCCAGCCTGTGTAAAGCTGTGGATGCTTTTCCTTCTCTTTTTTTTTTTTTTTTTTTTTTAGCCACTTTTTTAACTCTTACGTCACAAGCTAAGGGTCATTTGACGGTAATGAGGTGTGTGTGAGCAATCGAGGGTTCGTGCACCTTGTTGTGATAAATTAGCCCTCCCACTCATCTTGTTAAGTGTATATTTTTTTGAGAAAATACAAAGGAAGGATCACCGTCCACCTTGTTAAGTCTGAGAACATCACCTATACATGGCAGCGGTGGGCAACTCCTCCGAGTAGCGTCCTTCAGCTTCTGTGTTTGTCTGAAAATTGAGCGCAGTTGATGCAGCAGGAGGGAAGATGCAGGTGCTTGTGTTTACTTCCCTCTGGACCTCCCTCCTCCTTGTCTCCCTGCTTCCTCCCTCCTCCAGCGCAGAGGAATGCAGATAAATATTGATCTAGAAAACCTTCGGGAAAAAAGCTATTTATGCCGACGGAAGGAAATGAAATGAACGAACGAAAATGACAGAGAAAGGGCAGAGTAATCCTTTAATTTAATTAGGTAAATTGCAAAAAAAAGAGAAATTCTTTTTAAGTCTGTATTTTTTCTGCTTTTTTTCTGCCTGCTCTCTTCCTCTTTGCTCTCCCTCGCTCCCGCTGGAAGGCTTTCCTGTGGTTGCTAGGCAACAGGGAAACAGTTTTTCTTTGGTTTTGCCAGCGGGTCCCGGAGGCTGGCAGGGAGAAGGGGGCACAGTGGAAGCACTGTGGAGGCTGCCAGCAGCCTAGTGCGTGCATACAGCTGGGTCGGGTTGCATAGCAGACTCCCCTGTTCCCAGTCATAGCGCCCCTGGCAGGCACCTGGGGGTTAGGGCGGAGCTAATGAGAGCAGGGCGAGCTTGCAGTAAACACGGGGGTCACGAGGGGGTCAAAGTTATGAAACGGCACGACATCCAACCATGGGGCCGGATCAACAAGCCCCCTGGAGAGAGACAAAAAAAAGCCCTTTCTGTGCACTTTGTTTTTAGAGGCCGAGTCACAAGTTGCATGAAGTTGCACAACTTGCTAACTCTCTAACAAAAATAGAAGGAAAAAAAATCACTAAACATTTGACACAAAAAATATTTCACCAAGGGATTTCTGACAGGCGGTGGAGTACCTCACAATAGAAATCCTTTTCCCAATAAGTATGCTAATCAAAGCCTATGCTGAAATGGATTCTACTGCTCTTTTATTATGTCGTTCTTTCACTCCTCAGGTGATTGACACATTGTAATCTTGCTAATAAGCACATCCAATGTCTGTTTCCTTCCTATTATGTTAGTGCTACAATAAGCCAACTTGGCAGGTGCGCGTGTTTGCCGAGCGCTCAGTATAGACGCAACTCTCAGCTACCTGCTATTATCCTGAAATGCAGGCACTCCACACACTGTGTCCTAACTGTCAGTCTCCACTAGTATCCCCAGGGGTCAGCAGCCGATCAAACCTCTCATTACTCATTCCCTCCCTCCCTCCTAACCAATCATCTGGCCTGTCTCTGGTCATTAGGATGTCTTTGTAGCTGCCTGTTGCTTCCTAAACCGGTCTCTTCCTGTAAATGATCTTAAATGAGAGGTCATTATTTATTGATTATTTTAAACTTTAAGAGTTTAAAAGCGTGACAGTGTTGCTGCTTTGAGCACCAAATAAAAAAGCCAGTATGATTGTGTTCACTTGTGGGAAGCCAGAGGGGGATCATGTCCCTGTTGCTGTAGTAGTGACCCCTACAGGTTGGTCTTGGTACCTGTACAGAAGACGCTGGAAGCTACAGGACAGATTATAGTTGCATCTCACTTCCTTTAAATTGCCTCCCCGGCTCCACCACTTGCCTCCCTTACTCGCGTCTTAGTCCGTCCCACCGAGACGGAGAAAATCATGGGAGGTGAGAGGAAACGCGGAAATGTGTTTTAGAGGGATGAGACGTCCTTTCCTCTGAAGCATCGCATTCATTCGTCAGCTGTACGGGCAGAGTTAGCATAGGCTTTTAGCTGCAGGGCTTCCTCGGGAGGCTGCTCTCGTGTATCCTCACTCATAGCTCCTCAGAGATCCCTCCTCTGTGCTACAACAACTTCCGGTTCAGCCAAGGAGTGAGGAGCTATCAAATAAGGGAAGTGTGATTCAGCCCATATGAATCTCTGCACGTTTTACACCGTCTTGGTGACACGTCTGGCCCCCGCGCGAAAAACAAATAAACAAACAAAAGAAGATAAAAAAGGAAGGATTCCCAAAAGAAAAAACCACAGGAAGAAACGTTGTCTGCCAAATGCTGCAAACGAAGCCTCTGTTGTACAAGCCAGTGTTGAACCTTGTAAGTTGTCGTCTCCCCCCCCCCCACACACACACACACACACACACACACACACTTTTAAATGTAGAGTCCTAATTAGGCTAGTCAGTGGTGGTCGGTAAAATGTGTTAGTGTGGCATTTAACATCTGTGTGTGTGTGTGTGTGTGTGTGTGTGTGTGTGTGTGTGTGTGTGTGTGTAAGCTCAGGCTGCTGTTTGAGATGAATATTGCATGGCCACAGAGATGGAGCTGTAGCAACAAGGGATAAATTGTGTTTTAGAAGACACACACATCAAGCTATTTGGCAACGATGCTGTATGTGAAGGTGGTGCTTGATTGTTAGGGCTGTCAGCGGAAGGAGATTCTTTCTCAGCTTTTTTTTTTCTTTAGGGCTATTTCCTGTTGATGTGATGAAACAGTGAGTATTGTTAACCTTTATCAAGTTTTGTTCTTAAATGTCTTTAGAGATCACCCAAGGTTAAGGAGAAACACTTTTCTGGGAAACTCATATTAAAAACACTCAACATTTTAAAGTGTCCGCCATGGCCACATCCTTCAGCCTGATTTTGAATGAACTTGCGTCATCAATTGCATAACACCGAGGTAATCAGCATGATTTTTTTTTGTGCCTTTGAGAAGGTTAATCTAGCTTCAGCAAGGCACTCAGCAAACTGGAGCTCTCTCGTTTCCACATTTTACGTGTGTCTGACCCAGGCATTCATCCAAGACATTTCAGCTCGAACCCACGCCAAATTATTTTTCTTCTTTTAGTTTAAGGTCTCTGAGGTATCCAATCACACCTGACTAAGAGTTCCCATATGGCATCTTTCACCTACAGGATATAATATCAAATGCACTTTATTTAGATTTTGAAAATATTTCCTTAAAAGGTATAATTGGCTTCACATGTGCTAGTAGCATGGCCTCTTTAGCCTCTAAGAACAGCTGAGATACTGCCATTAGAGGAGAAGTGTAATCAGTCTTCAATTGAGCTGACATTTCAATCACTTTGGGCTTTAGATCCAAATCTTTCATGAGCTTGACATTTCAAAATGCAAATAACATGTTCCTTGCACAGAAAATGAGAGGAACATGTCACCGCCTTTAGTGAATTGACAGATATGCCAAAAAAATAAATAAGCAGTTTGGCATTGAAAATGAAGAGTTGGGGGATGTGGTGGATAGTGTATTCACTTGAGTTCATCCCCAACAACAGTTTAGATCACTGCCTTAAAGGTATAGTGGAGGATTTTCTTTTTCCGGGTGGTCCTCCTAGTTGTCAATCATTCTGGGATATGTTTACGTAAGGCCGTCGTACGTGCCGTGACAGGTCAGCGAGCAGACGGCCACGGCGTCCGACCATAGACAGTATATAAAAGCCTCCGACTGCTGCCCCCCCCGCTCTCGGCGATAGCTTGTTTGTTGGCCTGTAGCATGCTAACGTTAGCTATAGGGATGCTTGTTGTAAATAGATTTCCACTTACCGGTGGCGAGTCTGACATAGTGGAAAAAGTGCAAATCTTCTTTTGGAAAGTATGCTTGTAGAGCCATGTCGACAGCAACTTGTTAACAGAGCGTGCACGAGGAGAACTAGGCTCGTGCATGCTCTCTTGTGCACACGTTTAATAGGCGTTCGCTCTCGGGAGCAGGTAGGGTGTTGCGCATGTGCATTTTTTCAAAAAGTGGAGAGGGCGGTTCTTTTCTAAAATTCGGGAAAATCCTCCATTATACCTTTAAGACATTTGACAATCATTTTCTATTAAGAGTTTATAGTTTTTGTTTTAGTTTCTTTTTCCTAACTCTATCACCAGACAAGAACGTTCATATTGGACGATTCTGCAAACCCCAGGTTACGTTCAGATTACTCCCAATATTTGCACTTGACAGCTACAGTACAGTGGGTAAAGTTAGGGAAAGATGGATATCGCATGTACAATCTGGTTAGGGTTAGGCACCTAAAACAATTGGTTATGGTTAGGAAAAGATTGCGGTTACAGTTAATAAAAAGGAAAATGTAAATAGCAACATGATTGGTACATTATTTGGTAACACTTCACGTGACATGACACTGTCATGACACATGAAACCTAACCATAACAACCCTAACTATAACTTAAGTAATGTGCATTTCAGAACAATCAGGAGAGCATTTCCAAGAAACCTGTAGCCATGGAATCCGAGCCTTAGACTACATATTGAATATACTATTTTTGTCTTTTCTTCATGCAGTCAATCAGAGAAGTGACCGGCTACGTGTTGGTGGCTCTAAATCAGTTCGACTACCTGCCGCTGGAGAACCTGCGGATCATCCGTGGCACCAAGCTGTACGAGGGACGCTACTCTCTGGCCATCTTCCTCAACTACAGGCGGGACGGATACTACGGCCTGAGGCAACTGGGCCTTCGCAACCTCACAGGTCAGAATGATTGCACGTCTAAATATTTAATGACATGCTCCATAACCAATATACCAGTGTATAACTGTAAAACTGTTGTCACTTGTTTCACTTCCATTCCTATCAGTTAAATTAGGCAGAAAAAGAATGATCAAAACACCACCAAATTATATAGTATATTTTGTAGTTATTTTCATAAATAATTGGACAGTCCCACCCTCCCCCAATATTAACTCCCTCAGTAGGTGAATTATCGCATTTTTTTTTTGTAAATAAGGGATGTGTTTTATTAGCACGCTGCAAAAAGAATTGCCATTTCCTGCCCTAAAACTGCTTGTGTTTTGACTTGTTTGTACACCCACAGATTTAATAGGGCCTTTTAATTAAGTCACAACATTAGAACTCAACATTTGAAGCGTCCCTGGTAAATTAATCTTCTGCGTTGCTATAATAGAGGGATCAAATGTGTGAAAAGTCCTGTTTACCCTTTAATTACATTTTTGTTTGCACAATGAAAAGATTGGCTTCTTTCAAGGAGTACGTTTTTGATAGTGGTTGTGTTATGTTTTATGTAACAGCTGTACTTATGTTGTTGTCATGTGAGAGGGCATAAGCTAAAGTGGATTGCATTTGTAAAGGGTAGCTTTTGCCTGCGTTATCTTCCTCTTGGTATCAGACCTTTGGGTCATGATAGCAGAAAACACTTTCCTTTGTTGTAGGTTTTTCAACATCATGTTTTTAAGTACCAGCTTCACTGTCTTCCTGCTGAATCACATTGCCTCTCCCTGCTTTCCCCAAATAGCCATCCTCATTAGCTGTATAAATCATACATGTAATTCTAACAGACTGAGCTGCTAAAAGATTCACTTGTTCCTGCACGTCAGGAGTCAGGTGTTTGCCTTTTTGTCCCTGTCTTGGCGGCCACATTACCATCGCCCTCAGAGAGAAACACGAGCCGTCGTAGGAGAAGCACTGGCTGAGGGACACCTGTCACGTACAATCTGAGGAGAAGCAGTGGAGATCAGTCAGGGTCACTCTTTTTTTTTTGTTGTTGTTGCACTATTTCATGCCGTACTGTCTAGAGCAGTGTCTTAAATTCACTGAAGTATTGTCTTCTAGGTCTTAAATCATTTTAAACAGGTCTTAATTTTCCTACCTCTAATGCTCATTGAAATGTTCCCGGAGAGCTTTGCAATGTTATTTTTTTAATTTTTTATTCTGTGGTGTTGTAGTTCTTTCTGCCGCTAGTCCAATTATAATTTGCTGTATTACGACTACAGATGACACCAATATGCAACTTATATTGCAGCCAATCTAGACACCAGTCCTATAATGCCAATGAGAAAATCGGGGAATTGTTTCAGACACTGTTACCGCACTCTGACATCTGACCCTTTTTTTTTTGTTGATGTTGCGATATAGGTCTTAAATTTCATTCATAATGGTCTTAAAAAGTCTTTCATTTGACTTGGTGAAACCTGTAGAAACCCTACAGTAGAGTTACAGGGAAGATGGTAATCAGAGAGAAGATTAGACATGGAGGTCAGGAATGAAACCCAAGTGTTCCAAGAAAAGAAATAACCAAGGCTGAATGAGATGGTGACAGCAGTTTGGAGGACGTACTGAATGTTTAAACATTACCGGGTGAGTGAAGGAAAAGGTATTGTACTTGCAGATAAAAGGTGTTGTCTCAATCTTCCTTACTTAGTTCCATGTGGTATCCCTCCCACTTCTCCTATATAGAAACTGACCACATAGGACATGTTTGTTGTAGACAGGAGCGTGAAGCCGAGAGCCGGACGCCTTTTTCGAGTCTCTACACAGCATTTTCTTCTGTCCGATTATGGAGGAAATTTGCTTTGGATTTGTTTATGGCAGGAAAACCAGGAAAAGAGCATTGTTCTTCCAGCACGAATGGAGCTAAATCTTTTAGAGCATCTCGCAATGGCCAATGGAAAAAGAAAATCATGTCCAACACGTATGTCCTCTAAATAACAGCCAAAGAACAAAGACGAATGCTCCAGAAGCTGCCAATCCTCCGAACAATTTGTTCATACCGAGGTGTCAGAAGTCATTTGGTAGCCTATGATTATTTCACATTTTATAAACTGTATGTACCTTTATAATTAGTTTTGATTTTTGCAGATTTCGCATTTTTATACTGATATGGACCTGTGTGTCTGTGTGCCAGAGGATGAAGCAAGAAAAAAGGGTGCAAACTGGGCTCAATCCCACCATGGACTGACCACGTGGGATGTGCCCTATACCGCCATGCCATCAGGATGCCTCTGCTGCATCCCCCCCTTTGTTGTATTTTGCCTGGGGCTTCTTCTCTGGCATCGATCTGCCCGCTTTACACCGCTCTCCTGTGGGCATTGCAATTTATCCTACATCCATCCTGTGTTTCTCCTGCAGGCAATTCTGTGTCAAATGTTTCAAAGAGGAACCAAATTAACTTGAGTATAAAACAAAAAAGCCTGCTTCTTGCAGTCCTTGACCACCCTTTGTAACTTTGTGGGGATGGAAATCTGCACACGCCGATGAGCTGAAACCATCAGTTGTTGAGAACGTTGGACAGCAGAGATTCATCCTGGGCTCGTACGCCATTGGCTTTGCCGTAGTGTTTTGGTGATTGATGGTGGAGGATCAAACTGTGATCCATATTAAAGCACATGACAGGTTTAGTGTAATAAGCAGCATTTTATGGAGTCTGAACACGGTGATAAAGGACTCCTGAGAGTTGTAAGGGCATGCTGACAAAAGCAGGAGGGCGCCTTCCATTTTGACCACCCCTACGAAGAAAGAGAGGCCTAAATGCTAAATGGACCTTTATCCTTGTCTCTTTATCGCTCATGCGTGTTCTTTTTTTCCCTTCTACCATGGATGTGTCATGACATTCTCTGTCATTCCTCAAACTGCACTAATGAATGCCTTTTTTTCTGCAAACCACAGACTGCAACTAGACTACAAATAACTTGGACTGAAAGGATCATAAAGAAAATATGTGCAGACCTGTATTTTCTCAATTATAGAAACTGCTTTAGTGTGCTCACCTCCAATGTATTTTGTTTCCCGTGAGGTGAAGATTTTACATGATCAGTGTCCTTTATAATCTTGCACAAATGAGGCATTAATGGAGTTAGTGCATAAATATGTGCTGTTTTCTGCCCTAATATAAAAAAAAAACATTCAGTATATGTAGTAAAAAGATCAGGGTGTTTTTCTTTATCTAACTGTAAATGCTGGGTGTATATGTGTAATATAATCAATCATATCTTCAAATAATCCTTTCTGGGTGCAGATAGGTGTTCTTTCGCATTATCTACATCTCAGAATTTCGCTTATTTTCCTGAAACTTTGGGAGACTGTGTTGATTCTCAGAGGCTGAATTTACCTCTGCTTCACAGCTGTGACTCTCCACCGGCCCCCTGCCTGCCTGGCCACACATCTCCTGTTTCAGCACATCCTCGGGATGGGTGCCTCACGTCGCTCGCCTTCCATCTGATCACTATACACCCTGACGCTGCTATTAAGCCAGATCCAACCATGCATATGGATCAGTGCTGTTCCTCTTGATTCCCTCCACTCCTCTGCCTGGTACCAACGAAGATAATAAAGCACATTTGCTTAGATTCATTGTATGATGAAATGCACTTATTTCTAATTAATTTTGCAGCCACTTTCCACCATATCTAGAGGGGATGTACTGTACGTGTGAGAATATATTTCTCATGCACACAATACATTAAACAACAGCTTCACTGTGGCTTTGTCCCTCAGTGGATTTTCTACACAGTGGGAGTCCACAGAAAGCATGGAATTCAATTTGGCTGTGGAGTCAGTGTGCAGCTGTACAGTGTAGTATAGTCTAGTATTGAGGACCCCCATGAAAACGAGATGATGCATCTCATGGGGTTTCATCCTCTAAGAAATGTTTATAAATAAAAATAGTAGCAGGGATATATATAGTAATCTGTGTTAAAGAAACACCCCTGAGATCGACTTGCTCGGCCTCGCCCCTATGATGCTCCTGCAGCTTCTTATAAGCCTTTATAACCTGTAACCCACATGCACAACACATGGACTGTGTGCATTCATATAACATGGCTCACTAGACACCGCAGTGCTAATTACCCCATACTGCGCAGCAGTGGTGATAATACCCACCATAGTGCTGATGAGGTGGTGTGTATGAAATGCTTTTCACATCTAGTTTCCCCCGCTTTCTTTGCTTAACTTTTGCTTTGTTTGTGAGCTTTTTTTTTTTTTGACTTTTATTTTCTACCCTGTGAAATTGCCCGTTTGGATGGGGGCCAAATGGCTCAGCGTGCCCCAAAGAGAGTTCTGACTCGAACTTCCCATCTGCCAGCAATGCCCCCCCCCATGCTCGTGTGCAGAAAGCAAAGCACCAGCTCTGGCATCCCCCTTTTTTCTCCTATAACCCCTCTGCCTTTCTCACCTGCTTTGCTTTGAGCTTAATGCTCACTGGGACTGTAGTGACGCTGCCATGGTTTCACAACCCCAGCAACCCACTAATTACAGCATGTTTGTATTTTGAATGCATTTAGGCCAAATTACCAACAGCGGTTGCTGCTGAGATGAATTGATTAATAGACTTTATTTTAATTAACCCCATGTGCATCTTCATTTTTAGAGCATGACTATTGATTCACCGGCTCACAGCCACTGTGCTCAGCTAAATCAGCAAAAGAAATGGAGATTTGTCTCTGTGTTTAAGGAGATTTGCAAAGTGATGATGGGAGGGAATCCAAATAGCTCTGACATGACACTGACATCTACAACAGTGTCAAGGCATATAGTTATCTAGATAAACGTAGATACAATATGGTTTTATGTAACAGCACCCACTGTCTCAAGTAAATCTGCACGTTTGAGCTATTGAGTTATTTTTTTAAGTGTAAATTTCAGAAGTGTCATAAAGGCTGGATTTGATCTGTACAGTAAACCCCTCAGTGGAGAGAATAAAGATCCAGCACATCAAAGATATTATGCCCTTTGCTTATTTGAAGAAAAAAAAACACCTTAAAGGAGAATCCTACAGCACTGCAGCTCACATGGAGACAGCTGACTGATGTTGCCTTTTTATGTATCATGTTCACCTCCATTGTCAACCCTTTTCCACCTCACATTCAACTCAAATCGGCACTTTAGAGGGAACTTTATATATATTTCACTGTCAGGTTTGAAATAACTCTCATTCCCTCCTTTTAAAAAAAAGATACAGGTGGAAAAAGGAACAATGGTAATTGTGTGTGGAATTTCTACAGAAAAAAAGAAAACTACTTCCAAGGCCTCTTTATTTAACATAAAGCTTGTGGTGTGATCTCCAAATAGGGGTGTAATTACAGAAAGATCAAATAGCGCAAAAGCGACTAATGCTAATACCCACTCTCACTCCGGACTGTTAAGAGCAAGAGGGAGAGTAGAGGGATAGGGCCCATTAATAATGAATTCAGTGTCATCATTAAGGCGCCAAATGATTAAAACATATCTCCCGGCTTCAAACGCTGCTTTTCTATCCCAGAAAATGCTGCAGTTGTGGATGTGCGAAGCGAGCGAGCCCTTCAGTCTGCTTTGTGAATTCAAGTTTAGCTTTTTTTTTTTCTTTCATCTTTATCCCCCCCCGTTTTGGAGTGTTGAAACACCAAAGCACCAGCATCCCTTTGTGAAAACAAAAAAATACCCACAGTGTTACGTAATGCAATGCAACCCATAGATCTACACAGACCTTTCATAGATATGAACTTCCATGCTAAGCTACGTCGGAAATCATCTTTGTTGTACATTTCGGAGTGCTCCCAGTTGTGTGCCCAGGCAAAAGAACCACAATGGCAGGCGGCCTGTTGTTGCTCAGTGTCTCCTCTGAAGAAACAGACAAGATAACACAGAAAGGTGACATTCGTTGACATGCAGATGCACATTGGGATGCCATGTCTGACTCCACAGTTTATTTTCTCATCTCTTTATTTTCAATTTCTCTTTTTTTTCCCTCACTCTTGCACCCAGAAGTCATTGTAATGCCATGTCCGTGCTCACTTACATCAGTGTTGTGCTGTCGGCACTGTGCTGCTTTTTTGTTTAAATCCTTTGACGTGTAGACCCAGGGGTCTTCGGGTTTGGCTCCATTAGTGGCTGTGGCATGTCTGGAAGGAGTGCAAAATGATCTCTAATGGAATGGTAATAGTCTCCCAGGGCAGTGTGTCTGCTGCCCTGTGCACCGTTCTTTGATGCTAGGGTTCACTTTCACTAGCTGACACAAGCCGACCCTGGCTTACTGAGCCACCCACACACCTGGCGGAACTCCCAGTGCACAATAATGGCCCTTACTCCATAATACTCTGTATTATAGCAGATGAAAAGGCTCCTCCTGAAACTCCCCAATCGCCCAACTTCTCAATTCTGTTAAATGTCCAGTCATGTCTTGAGGGAGTTAGCATGGGCTAGCTAGGAAGGAGAGTCCTAATAATGTCAACAACTTACAATCATGTGCCGAGATGTGTTCAGTCAGCTGATACAGAGTGAGTCGTCGCTCCCAGCAAGCATACACCAAGCTCATCAGCAGAGACTGGGGAGTGATGCATATGGATATCTGTTGCAACAAAGTGGGGGCAGCACATTCAAACTGTTTCCCTGAATTATCTCCAAACCTATGATTGCATCATGTCATGCTCCAAACCAATTATAAGGTTTATGATGAGGGCCAGAAGGTCAGGATGTGGAAGTTATAGCGAAGAGAGTAGTTCTGCCTGAAAAACGTATTTCAAGACAAAGAGTCTCAACCTAAATGGCCTTCAAGCACAAGGCAAGGAAGCACAATTAAACAAAAAACATAAAAATAACGGCAGAATTTGAAGTAACATTTCTGAGTATGAATGGCGTTTCCTGGTTCGGATGGCGATACCGTGGCTTTGGCCTCTGGTGCTCGTAGCAGGCTGATGCCATCCAAATGAGGAAATGCCCTGGAGCTGTGTGTGAGGAAATGTATACCCGACAAACAAGCCGGTGTTCATGCTAAGCTAAAGGCTAACCCCAGCAGACCATCTCTCCCGACATATGTCCCCTCCCTGGACAATAAACTGGTACTTTGTTACACAACTTTGTACCTATATCGTATATAGATTGACAATAAAGTATATTGTCTAGTTTAGCATTGAATTATCAGTTGCATTGAGTCTTTGGCTACGGTAATAAAAAAATAAAAAACATACTATTGGCACACAAAAAAATACTGTTCCTACCTATTGGCTGTCCAGTGCAGATCTGCATTGGCAGAACAGCCGATTGGAACGCATTCTCTCTCCGAAATGACTTGTGATTGGCCAAAGTCTCCCATGACGGCTAGATTTAAAGCCTAAATTCAGAGCCAAGAAGTAGTTGCAGAAGTTTCTCTCAGACCACTTAAATTACAGTATGCTGAAAGATTATTATTATGACAATTTTTGCGCAGTAACATCAAAAATAAACCGCCTACCCCAGCTTTAAGTTGCCACATTTTTTGAAGAATTTAAATTGCACTATTTCGAAACAGCCTGCTTAAATATTAAGTAAATAAAGTGAGTCATGAATATATCCTAAATGTGGGTATACAGAAAGTGACAAAAAAATGCCAAGAAATAAGTCACTAAAAACGTATCAAATATACTGACTGAATGTTATAATTGCACTGTGAATAGTTGACGTCAGACACCCTTAAAGATTGTGTATTGTAGAAACAACCAGCGTAATCTATTGCTCAAACTGTCCCATTTCTGTTCAGAGTAAAAGTGGTGGGTGGGGAGGCTGAATGAGTCAGCATTTCCACTTACAAGTTCTTGGAAATCCCACCTTATCCCACTTTTTTGGGAGATTAGACTTACTTGTGACCGGACTCTTGTGTTCCCCCTTTTTAAATGATCTGAACCACAAGATGTACGTGCCATTTCGGTGTTAAAGAGAGCAAAACCTCAACTTGTGTAATTCAGGACAACACCCAACCAGCCTCTGATAACAGGACATCACTCTCTTCTTGATTTAAAGATGATACGTTTCTGTACAGATTGGGGGGTCACATGGGGTTATTAAACCCTTCTTAAAAACCTGTAAAAACATATTTGATAACCCAAAAACTGCACTGTCATCAAGCTAAAAACAAGCCTGTCTTTGGTTTATACTCCGACGATGGGAGGTTTTTCATTTGACAGTAATTATATTCAAAGCGCCTGCTTGTTTGTCTCGCCACGAGGCACATGCTACCCTCCTGACATTGCAACATATTTTCATGGAGAAATGAATGGTGTATGCGTTGCGCTGTGTTTGTGTGCGTGCAATTTTTGTCTGCAATCTCTCCCAGGCGTCTCCGAGCTGCTTGACTTTGGTGAGTTTTAATGACATTTCTAAGGTCCATAATTTTTTTTTTAAGTGCCCCGCCTCAGTCCGAGCCCGTCTTGAGATCTGCTGTGTAACATCCTCTTCAAACTGCGAATCCATTAGAGTGTTGATCATGGATTCGTGTGTCTGTCCGCTGCGTCTGTGGAAGAAGTCACATAAGCTAAAGGTAGAGTCTGGAAAAGGGAGGAGTGGAGCTGGACTGGCTCACAAAACCTCACACTACATATACTGTGGAACCAGATGGAGGCAATTTTCTGGTCATGGTTGATTTGCTGGTGTGTGTGCGTGTGTCCATGTGTGCGTGTGTGTGTGTGTCAGTGTGCGTGTCCGTGTGTCCCAAATTACCCAAGTGGAGGGATGAGTGCTGCAGCTCTGTGCCAGAAAATGACAAATTGCCCATTTAGCCCATTGTAGGTGTCACTTTTAATGTAGAGGGTTAGCTCTTTTTTCGACACTTCTTAAGCATTTTTGCTCCACGAAAATATGTAATGAGTGTAATTTGAATTACAAAATGCATGCAATACGAGCAGTGTTTGTGTGCACATGAAAAGGAACCTTTTTTGGGGGGGGGGTTCCTGGCTCAAGAGTGGACATTTAATAATAGCCCACATTTCAAGTTATGTGATCCTCAACAGTTTTATTGTCTTGATGGTACCCTTATGATCCAGTCGTAGTGCCCTCTACATTTTATTTTGATGACAATTGTACCAAAACACTATATCCAGCACAATAACACAGCATACTGTCGAGGTAACTCCACTGTAAAACAACCTCTCAGTCCTGTCTAGGAAAACAACATGGGGCAGCAATTCCTGAGTTGTTTGTACTTTGAGACTGTACCTGGCAATTTATTTGATGACTGGGTTGCCAGACCTCTGGGTCACTGAGACCTATTAAAAGCTCAGTATCAAACTTCCACCTGATTGGTAAAAGTGGCGTTTTTGAGCTAGTGATTTTATTTGACAAAACATAGAAATTTTGATATGGTATAATGGTAATAGTTTCTCCACCAATTCCTAACCACACACACACACACACACACACACACACACACACACACACACACACACACACACACACACACACACACACACACACACACACACACACACACGCACGCACGCACACACACACATTGAGGACCTCTACCATTCGTTGTCATGATTAGTATTCAGTGCGCGCTCATCTCTTTGGCTGGCTCTTTTGTTTGCCTGCGCTGATTGGAGGGGCTCTGGTTAATTTAGATGCAGGGAAGCGGTGACAGACGAGGGCTTATTAGGGCTGTGAGCCCATCCCGCCTTAAGTGCAGAGTCTCCAGTTCCATTTTCATTTGCCTCCATTATTGAATTTGCTGGCTTCTCATTCGCCCTAAATGCATTTTGTGTCACCTCTAAAAAATAAAATAAAAATCGGCCTCCCCCCAGAGGTACTGTGACACTCGGATGGGAGACTTAGATTACGATAGTAAAGAATAAGACAGGCAAAAAGTTTTCCTAATCATGATTGCCGTGTAACCTGTGGGCGTATTTTGTTAAGCGAAGGAGAGAGAGAGAGGGAGTGATCATGTCTGTCTGTGTGTGTGTTTATAAGACGGCGTGACAGACGGGTGGAGGAAAAGAAGAAGAGTGATGGCAGGGATTCATTTAGCATCAATTGAAGCTTCAGAGGCAACAACATAGAAAAGAAAATGAATGTCATCCCAGCCTCCACCTTTTTAGCTGCCTTCTTCAGCACCTACACAGCTTCCATAATCGCCCAAATGTGAAGCATTTTTCATAAGGATTCATCGCAAAACAATATCATTCGAGACTGTGAAATTTAATCAGGGGCTTTAAAACACAATTACGGTTATCGGGGAGGACACGGCGGCAGCGCTTCGGATCGTGGGGGGGGGGGGGAGCAGCGGTGAAGATGGAGGGGACCTCCCCCGCACTGTCTGCGCCCTAGCGCTCCGCTCCCATTTGTCACCGAGCACAATATCTCTTTGGCTGGCAGTGCTAATAATGGAGAAGCGGGGGAAACGGGACTCTGGAGACCCACCTCCGCTTTGCCGTGAAGATCAGATAAGTTCTCCTCAAGTCAGAGGCCCCCGAGCCACTGTGGATTTGAATGCAAGGATTGTATCATTTATAAAAACCCAGCACACCCATTCGACAGCTTTTTAGGTGTGTGAATAATGCAGCTCTTTATAAAATGTACAGCCGCAGGAGCAAGATGTTCCCCCTGCTGGAAAGAAACGCCACTTTGCACTCTGAAAAGTTCATTTCATTTTGGTCACTCGTACCACCAAACCCCGTTTGCTGATGCTTTCCTCTATGTTTTTTTTTTTTTTATTTTTTATTTTTTTCCCCCGTGCCTCGAGGCAAACTAGTCGCTGTTTTCTGTCTCTATGATCTTGGTGATCTGCAGCCATTTATCTACCAGCGGCTTGTTTGCAGGCTGGAGACTAAACATTTATTCATGGGATTTAAGAAGTCGTTTTCACTTAAGCAGCTACTTTCTCAACAGACTCTTTTTTTTCTTCTTCTTTTTTTCCCTTTTAGAGTAAACATGCTTGGAGGCACTGTACAGTGGAGCGCTTCACGTTTACACACAGAGGGTTTCCTATGGGACCGACTGCTTGTTTTCCAGTCAAGTCATGTGTTTACCTTAGATTGCGAGTTTTCTTAGTCTTACTGTGAATTGGCTGAGGGAAAAAAATCCACAACTTTGTTGTAATTACAGACCCTGATGCAACCATAGCGCCAATGAAGCATCTCAGGAAAAAAAAGCATTCAGAATTCCCAGAAATTGCATGTATTTTTTTTCAGGACATCTCTTTGTCAGTCAAGAGAGTATACTGTGGCCATTCCAGCCATAAGATGAAAGAGACTTTAACATGAGTATAGGGAACTGAATGCTTTATTGTTCCCCCAGTTTGACTGTTCCAGTTGCCTTGTGTGTGTGTGTACGTGTGTGTGTGTGTGTGTGTGTGTGTGTGTGTGTGTGTGTGTGTGTGTGTGTGTGTGTGTGTGTGTGTGTGTGTGTGTGTGTGTGTGTGTGTGTGTGTGTGCGTGCGTGTGTACGTGCGTGCGTGTGTGTGTGTGAAGTTCAAAGTGCTTTGTGAAAACCTTGAGATGAATGCTGGTTGCCTGAGAGCAAGGCGTTTCCTGTTGATGGACTCTTATTTTTTGGTTTATGTCCACCAGTTGTTGTGCTCACTCTGTCTCATTCTGTCTCTAAGAACAGTCATTTCTATAGATGGTTACCTGAAAAAAAAAAAAAAAAAAAACATCATTATCTGGGGAAATTGAAAATGTTGCTCAGGACAGCAGAAAGCACTTGAACACAATCTCTCTGTCTCTCCACCTTTTATTTCATTGGCTCTCATGCGAGTCATTATTTTTCCAGAGTCGCACATTTGTTGCAGTTGTGTAATGTTCATCGGTGTTCCCTGAAGAGGTCGCACTCTAAGAAAATGAAGGCAGTTTGTTTTATTCCCCAGTTCAGCACCTTCTGTCATGCCAGCTGTCTGCGCTGTGTCACCGGGAACCGATGCATGTAAATGACTGCAAAGAGCTTATACACATCCTGTAAATTCTCAAATAAGAGCGCTTCAAATAATGCCTTGGCCTACTGGGTTACCAATTAAGGCCGCATAAAAAAAACAAAAAAAACAAACATTTGTGACATGGGGGGGGGGGGGGGGGGGTGAAAATATGTTAAATTCAATGCAATTCCATTTGGTTAAGTGTTTTTGTGTTGTTATAGAGCAACTGTCAGTGAAACTCAACACTTTCTGCAGACGTTTGACATTAAAAGCCTCAAACAGCTATGATTTCCACCTCTTTTACCTGGCTGAGAGGCCTATGTGCTAGAAGACTAAAATACCTTTAAGTATAAGAGCAGAACAGAGTACATAAATTGTTACATTACATTAAAAAAGACTACCAGGAAAGGAAAGGTTTATGCTCTTTGAGCCACTAAAAGGCTTTTAATTTGAAACATGAGCAAGAGGTTATGTGATTTATTGAGAGCAGCTTAACACTGACAGAAAACCATGCAGAGTAGAAATGATCGTTTTTTTTTTTTTAAAATGCATTATCCTAATTGTATCCATAACAGCTTAACACACAGGAAGTGTTAAGTTTGTATTAAGAACGGCAATAGCAAATTACAATGGAAGCAGATCAAAAAACAGTTAATATGATACAACATACTTATAAAACAGGGACATTAGATGTAGTCTCTAATACTAGCTTGGCTTAAGTAAAGCCCAAATATCTCATCATTTGAGTTGAATAACCTAAATATACAGTATGTATGTGTATATATAAAGAAGAACATGGCCTCTTAATGACATTGTTAATGGCACTTCATTTGATCTGCCTGGAAATCTATGAAGATGGTGCATCAACTTCCCTTTTTTTGGAAACAATAAATTGGTCAAACAAATGCCAAGAATATGTGCTTCCATTGGGGCTCTCTGCATTTCTCTCCCAAGCTCTGAGTGATTAATTGACATTTAAGAGGTAAAGCCTCGGCTTAGCTCTCAAGCTCTGCCTACAAATGTGAGGCTTTTTCGATCTGATACAGCAGAGCTCCAAGATGCTTTTTGCTGTTGGACAGGAGTTGTTTATCACAGGGATTTTGTATGTCTGTGTGCTGCATTTTACATGTTTACCTATAAGAATTTTAGCTGACTAAATGTGCAATTTGTCTGCTGGCTTTTTGCATGGGCATCTAAAGGCTTTCACGTGCTTGTACTGTATACGTGTGTGTTTGTAAGTGTGGTGTGTGGGGCTAAACAAAAAGAGGGATCATCTCGATTTCTCTGTTCCCCGTGCTCAGCAAGTCGGCCCATCACCGGAGTGAGAAGGTACATTTGGTGCGGGAGGAGATGGGTGGGTCTGAGGGGTGGAGGACGACAAGGATGGAGAGATGATCCTAATAAAAAAGAGCAGAGTGGATGGCCCGAATGCACTCTGCCTGAGTTGTGTGATTCGTTACACACCCGCCCTCGAGACGAGGCGATAACGGCAAACGCATGGACTCATCAGTCGAGGACGGATCACTATTACGGCCTTATTCATCAGCATAATTAGGAAGAGAAAGAGATGTGGGACAAGTGGCTAGCAGTACTGATGAAAGCTCATCAGCAGGCTCCCTATAGAGCTGTGGCCACTGATTGGTGCTGGGGCCATCATTGCCTAGAAACGACTTCAAACTAGGGGCTCTTTGCTCTGCTGAATGACAGTAAAATGAACTTAATTGGCTTGCAAAGGCAACTTGGCACAGAGATCATTTTTACTTCCTTAACAATCTGTACACTGATTGGTCTGATCTCTATTTTGAGTGCGTGCGATGCACAATACATACAATAAATATTCCCAGGAAATCTTATACCACATTGCCTCTCCGAACCTTGAGCTCTTAAAAGCCACTCCTGCCAAAATCAGTGGCTTTTATTTATTTTTTTATAGCTCTGCATTATCATTCAAGGGTCACAGGATTAATGTCAGGGCACTCTGACTCTCTCTCTCTCTCTCTCTCTCTCTCTCTCTCTCTCTCTCTCTCTCTCTCTCCGCCCTTTTCACTATTTGGTGCTTCTTATCTCAACGATGTAGTAATTAAAGCCTATGTTTGCCCTTCTGTTTTTTCTATGGATAAAAGTAGCAGCTAAGTGCAAAATGTGAAATATATATGCACACATAGGGTGTGAAAAGGTTACTTCCTTATCCCGTTCCCTATCATTATCAGGTTTCCTCAAGTGTTCAGACATTCATTTCAGACCAGTGTTTTTCCCTTTAAATAGTTAATTTATCAACTGTAATGGCAGTATACAAGACTGTTTCTTAGTTTTACTGTAGCTTACTGTGTTAATTTATTTGTGTACTACTAAGCTATAATTGGCAAACTATCAGAATTAATGGGGATAGGTAATTGTTTGACTATATGATAAAAGATACAATGTTGCAGTCAGCCAGTCCAGACGTACAGTTAAAAAGTCAAGGATATTTCTTTTATTTTTGGCCAGACGAACTGTTCTCTGGTTGTAAGCTAAACCAGTGGTTCCTAAGCTATTTAGCTCGTGACCCATTAAAACATACCAATGTCTACATGAGACCCTTTGCCATTGGCAGCATGGTCTACCAGTTGTGACCAAACAGTGACTTACATTTCTTTTACATTAGCCAATATTTTAAAGTCTGTAAAAAATAGACATAGCATTGTGTTGCAGACGTTTGTACTGACTGTACCTTTTTATCTGCGTGTTTATTAATGATGAACAGGTGGGGATCTTGCCGATTCAAAGCTGTGATTGGCTGGAAAATAGTTATACTGTAAGTTGATTTGCTTGTGTGTTCATACCTTAAGATGTCAACAGTACAGTACCAGTATGTTAACCTTTGTATAGCATATCTACTTTGTAGGCTTGGGCGATATGGAGAAAATCAAATATCACAATATTTTTGACCAAATACCTCAATATCGATACCGCAACGATATTTACACAATGAGATTTTTGATGAATAATCATCAATAATGTGGATATAATGACTAAGTGGGTAAAGGCAAATAATAGAACAGTTACAACAGTCTGGTAAGTTAAGAAAATGATATCACTTTACTGTAATGCAGCCTTTAAAACCAGGAAAAGACAACACTTATGCCATATCACAATATTACGATATCCAAAATCTAAGTCGATATCTAGTCTCATATCACGACATTGATATATATCGATATATTGCCCAGCTCTAGTACTTTGTATCATATCTTTGTTTAGTATTGTGTAGTCTTTTTATGCTTTACCCCTCTTCTTTATAAGCAAATGGTACAGTGGTCCAGTTTAGGTGAGGCCTATGTGTAAGGCTGAAATGGTAAAATGCTGCTGTTTGTTATGGAGAGGAGGTATTTGTTGTTCAGTTTAGTTTTAAGTTGTTTACATTGCTCTTTTTATTAGCAATAAAGCCTCCTATTTTTGCAGGATGCCTTGTTACACTAGTCAACATCCCTTTTGAAGTTTCACAGTGTCAAATAACTTGCACCACCCTTTGTATGGCGTGTTGGTCAAAATTTGGGCGTTAACAGGACTGGATGATGTTGACAAAATACGTTATATAAAGTCATTAATTGATATATTTAAATGTATATGATAAACAACACCCAATCATCTCCTTCTCTGGTGATCACCTCATATCCTACCACACCGTTTCAAATCCAATCTAATCTCTGATTCAACATGACACTTCAACTTTTGCCTGGGGAGATTTATTTATTTATTTTTAAGATTACTTTTTTGGGGCTTTTCCACCTTTATTTTGATAAGCAAGCTAGGTGAGAAAGGGGAGAGAGAGGGGGAAGACATGCAGGAAATTGTCACATGTTGGATTTGAACCCTGGACCTCTGTGTCAAGGCATAAACCTCTCAGTATATATGCCCACTGAACCAACCCAGCCACCGCTTGGGGAGATTTTTTTTTCAATTTGTGTCACTGCCAAGAGCGATGTAGTAAAAAAACCCTCCACCAGAAACATTCTTGAACCAAACATGACCTGAGCATATGGCAGCCAAGCTCTCAGCAGCCGCATGCACACATAAAATGACATTGCTGGGAACTGTGTCACCCAGCAAAGTACCTGGCAAAACTGACTATCAAAAGGCAAGACGGGAGCTTTCTTTTTGTGTGATACCAGTCCTTTTTAGAAGGCTACAAAGTTAATTAAAGGTCCCATGGCATGAAAATTTCACTTTGAGGTTTTTTAACATTAATTTGAGTTCCCCTAGCCTGCCTATGGTCCCCCCCAGTGGCTAGAAATGGCGATAGCTGTAAACCGAGCCCTGGGTATCCTGCTCTGCCTTTGAGAAAATGAAAGCTCAGATGGCCCAATCTGGAATCTTCCCTATATGACATCATAAGTGGAAAGGTTACCTCCCCTTTCTCTGCTTTGCCCGCCCAGAGAATTTGACCCGTCCATGAGAAAGAGAGAGACATCATGGCTTGCAGACAAGCGAAGCATGGCAGTTGGTTAAGGCCACACCCCCACCCTCCACCTTGCCCTGCCTCTCTCCTCCTCAATAGCATTTAAAGCTACAGACACAGAAATGGCACGTCCTAAGGAAAGCTCATTGTGGAACTGGCTCGTAGTGGCTGTAATTCTGCACCAAGGCTGAATTTCAGAAAAGAGACTTCAGATACAGTATTAAAGGACCACTAAAAGCATCCAAAAAGCAGCATGTCATAGGACCTTTAAAACATATTTCCATCTATTGTGCAGTAATGGAAAGAACCAATGATGAGAAAGGCACTGTGATGAGATCAGTGGTAACTTAACAGGTTTGCTCTTCTGCAGCTCTTCTCTTTCGTTAACAGGGACTAAATTAACAACAAGAACTGCTACAGCAAAGCTCCTCATGGCAATGCAGAATTACTTCAAGCTAGGGCTGGGAAAAAAATCGACTTGATTTAAAAATCGAGTTGGTAGGTCAAATCGATTCATATGTTTAACAGTCTTTGTTGCACACTGCACAGTGACTTTTCAGTTAGAGAAAGGGTTTGCCTTTGCAATTTTGTTTATGTTGATGCACTTTAATTAAATACAATAAATATATATTTTTAAAATATATTTACAGTTTGCAGTTATTTTGTTTTAAATGGAAGGGGGGGGAAATCGACTCGTAAATCGATTTTTTTATGAAAAAATCGCAGATTTTTTTAGGGGAAAAAATCGCCCAGCTCTACTTGAAGCACACATACTGTATTATATTTGTCATTATCATATAAAATGTGCCTCATGTGCCACCAACCAGCAACCTGTCAGAACCACAAATAAATCAGATTCTATCTAATCAGTACCTCCTATATCTAATTTGTTCGTCTCTTCAGTGGAGCGAAATGTTTATGCATATACGTATTTTATGTACGGCTTGATTTATGGGTTAGGGTCTGTCTCCATTGCATGTTGTACCATTTCTTTTTTATCAATAACTTTGTCGACTAAAGACTTTCTAGCGATATTTTAACTTTTTTCATTTCAGGCATTTCCACTTAGGTATTTTTTGTTTTATGTGCACATTGAAAATGTGTGTGAAAACAGGTAGATGAAAAGCACTTATATTGCATTGGACTATTGAAATAACAATCAAAAACTAAAACATGAATTAATCTTGCCGAAAACTTGATAGTCTTGCTAGCATTAGTACATTAGTTTGACTTCATGAGTAAGATTTATTAAATTGTACTATCTGTTACACATGTCTCCCTAGTCTAGCAAAGACTCGGAGCAGACTTTCTTTAAGTCCACATGAAACCTGAGCTGCTTCTTATGACACTTACATTGCCTCGCCGACTCCTCCACTTGCCTCGCTTCCTCACGTCTTAGTCCCTCCCACCGAGGAGGCCCGGGAGAGACGCGAGAAAATCATTGGAGGAGCGAGGAAACAAGCAAATGTGTTTTTAGAGGGAGGAGAAGTCCTTTCATCTAAAGCGTCACATGAATTTGTCAGCTGTATGGGCGGAGTTAGCAACTCCTTCAGCTGCACAGCTTCCGTGAAGGCTGCTCTCGTGCATCCTCGCCTATAGCTCCTCCACGATCCCTCCTTGACCCTCTCTCCTCGGGCCAGAAATAAGAGCTTTGAGACGGCCATCACCGAGGAGGGACAGAACAGCTTCCGGTTCAGCCGAGGACCGAGGAGCTATCAAATAAGGGCCATGAGATGCAGCCCTGCACAAGGGTCCTTCTAAACTTGAGCAGTCTAAAGTTCACTTATGGCACCTGTTAACGTCTACGCTCTTGCGAGGCATTAGTTTCGACCAATCATGAACAACAAATACAGTGAATACACCACTTCCCGTAAAGCAAAGGAAAGATGATCAGAAGCCTTGTGCATCTCAAAGAGCTTTTTTTTAGCAAATCCCTAGGGCATTGCCTCCGCACTCAGTACCTGCAAAAGTTGATTTATATGAAAGAAAATGGTTACTTTGAATACATGTTTTTAATCGTAATTCATTGTGTTAGCCTTAGCAATAACCTCTGTTCCTCTCCTTTCATGTTCTCCCCATATCTCCCTCTCCTACTGCCCTCTCTTATGTTTCACCCCTTCCTCCCTTTGCTCTGATGCAGGACAATAGCTTTTATGACTACCTCGTAATTCACAGCCGTGAGGATGGTGTGGGGTAGGGCGGAGGGAGGGTTGTGGTGGCGGAGGGTCGGCTGTAGATCTCCCGACCTGATGGAAAGATCGAAGCGTGGAGGTGGGGGTACTCGAGAGGAGCGGAAAGGAGGGGTGGGTGGTGGCGCAGGACTGTCGCACGTTAATGAATGACCACGCCATGCAGGCTTGTCATCCCACTGGAAGAGTTAGTGCCCTTGCCTGGATGGACAGCAGAGGTGGCAATTTGTCTCTCAGCGAGCAGACTGGATCTGGACACAAGCACTTAAAAGAGCATTCAGGACAGTGCTAGGCGGCTGGAACAGAGAGACGGCTCTCCCATAAAACAGCAAAATGGATTGCTGTCTGTCATATCTTCAAATGCAGAAATTATGACCTCAAAAACAGTTATGAAAAATGTTTGCTGTCTTATTTTGTCATTCTCATACTGTAAGTTTCAAATTCTAGAAAGCTAAATATGAATGGACTGTATTTACATAGCTTCTTTCTAGTCTTAAAGACTACTCAGAGCGCTTTTACATGGTACAGGAACCATTCACCATTCACACACATTCATACACTGTGGCCGAGGCTGGCATACAAGGTTCCACCTGCTCATCAGATAAACACTCACACATTACACACCGATGGGGCTGCATCGGGAGCAATTTGGGGTTCAGTGTCTTGCCCAAGGACACTTCGACATGGCACTGCAGGGCCAGGGATCGAACCACTTCTGATTGGTAGGCGACCGCTCTTACCACCCAAGCCACAGCCGCCCCTAAGCCCCTAAAGCTCAGTGTGTTACAATAAATTTCCAGCTAGTGTTGTGTTCTTCCAGTTAGGTGTAGTAAGAGTTAATTGCTGAGCAAAGGAGAGCTCTTATCCTTTATTAAGTGTTCAGCCATGTTGAAAAGACAGCCAAACAAATGCCTGGTCTGAACTTTGGCCAGATATAGTGATTCAAATTAAAATGTGTGTGTGTGTGTGTGTGTGTGTGTGTGTGTGTGTGTGTGTGTGTGTGTGTGTGTGTGTGTGTGTGTGTGTGTGTGTGTGTGTGTGTGTGTGTGTGTGTGTGTGTGTGTGTGTGTGAACCTGTGTGTTCCCACTTGACGTTTTTTGTTTTTTCTTACTGTGCTAACTAAGATGTGTACGAAAGGGCTGTCTGAAGGATCTTTTGAGGAGTGAAGTGACACTTTATACTTCTGAGGGCAACAACAAAGCCCTGTATCTTGCTAAAGTGACTCAAGGGGAACCAGATTATAATCCAGTGCGGGGTTAAAGGAGAAAAGAAATTCACATAAATAAATCTGTTTATTCAGTATATTGGTACAGAAATCCTTTGAACTTGGGATGTTGCTTGTGTTATGCTGATTTTGTTAGTATTTTGAAACGACATGCTGACAGTGTGGTTGTTTGACTAAAGCACAGCCTGTCTCTTTTTTTTCACCCACCATCCAAGAATGTAAAACACCCCCTGATAAATCGTCCATTGTGACGGGAACATGATTACATGAAGCCACGGCTGTAGGCCATTCAGCGGGCAGACGGAGCGCCATGTCACCTCTAAGAGGGCTTTGAATAAATGTCCCCGTCTCTACCAAGGCCCACTTCCTTAATCACGGTGTCGGATGGTAATGATTAGCTTCCTGCGTGTGCTTCTCCGCTGCTGAATCATCCACATAACTCATACACTGTTAATAATCTGCCCAGGGAGATAATACCCTTCTTTACCTCCAGCTAATCCAGCCCTGATCTGAACCACATTGTTACTTTTTTTTTTGTATTAAATTTAATTTATTATGACAAGTACTTTCATGGAATCCGGCACTACTTCATATTCAAGGAGAAAGGGATGCAATGTGATTGTATCTTAATCCCTCAACTGGGTTAAATAATACAGTCAGCTGGTGTCCCAGAGAGAAAGAGACACTGATGGGGGCGGTTGTTTCTCTTCTGCCACGGGTCACGGCTTGGGAGGTGGGGGTGGGGGGGGATTACTGCAGCATCATTTCATTCTGTGTCCGTATCGAAAACCTGGATTAGTAACAGGGAGGGATTAGAATTTATTATCATTCTCCATGCGCAGGCATCTGTTAAGGGCACTGGTCCTTGAAAAGAAACATATTTTGGCTATTAAGTGAATGCTGAATGAGGACTTTGTCTTTGGTGTGTCGGCTCTCACTTTGATGGAGGGACGCAGAGAAGGGCCATAGAGCTGTGATGCCTTATTTGCCTTAGATGCCTTATTTGCCTTAGATGCCTTATTTGTCCATTTGTCCATTTGACGATTTGGGCCTGTTGTGAGCCCAGTGAAAAATAATAATAGAACAATTCAAAAAAAAAATAAGCCTCTTTCAAAATGCTTTTTTTTACTTTACAACCAGAATGAGTGAAATGCAAGATGTACTGTGAATGCATCTGCTCTCTACCTATAGCATTATTCCCTCTGAGAGAAACTTCACAACTTCATTTATAAAACACTTACAGTATTTCATGAACAGTATCCCTCATTTAGGATTTGAGAAAAGCTATGTATCTGCTCCAGTTTACTAATTCCGTTTTAATTGACACAACAAGTATCGGGTGTCTTCCAGTGACATTCAAACTCATTAACTCGGTCTAACTCTAAAGCTCAATAAAGTAATTTCTCAATACATATAATTAGGAATTTCCACTGCTGTACAGTTTGGAGTTCTTCTCAACAGCGAGGCCGTTTTGTTTACATCATAAAAATCCATTTACTTATTTGCTGTGGAATAGTTTTTTTATGAAACATCATTGTCTTTGGACATGGCATTGGATTACTTTGTGCATTTGTCAATAGCATTTATCTTCATGCTCAGATGCACTTCAGGGAACACCTTATGCAGCACGGTACTTTGAGACAAAGGAGCGATGGGACTTAACCTTGAGTCCCATCCCAAGTATTGATTTTCTGCCATTATGTACATGTACTATATATCCACGGCTATGTGCTTATTTCTTTCTCTCTCCATCTTTTTTTTTTTGTTTCCCTTTGCAGAGATCCTGAATGGAGGTGTTTATGTTGACCAGAACAAATTTCTGTGCCATGCGGACACCATCCATTGGCGAGACATTATCAAGAACCCTCAGGCTGAGCTGCTGGTGGTACCATCCAACAACAGCAACCTTGGATGTGAGTATCACACGTGGGTGGAAACCAGTAGAACCAGTATCTTGGGATGATATTTTATTTTTTATCTTCTGAAGGCCAACACACTGTAGAAGTACACACACTCACTCCACCGGCAGTCATGTCCAATCCCCTTTTTTTTTTTAATTCATTCCGTTTGCCTGGTGGTCATTTGGAAGTGAAATCACATAGTGTTAGATCAACATGTGAACCTTTCCATTGTAGTGGTATGGTAGCAGCTCTGCAGCGAGGCCCATGGAGCTGCTGTCTGCTATGCTCTTTTTAAATCTCAGCGAATCTGACAGCTGGTTTGAAGCTGCCCACTTCCCCTGGTGCCCCCCTCTTCGTGGTCCCTGCAGTCCCTCAGCTCCCCCTGCTTTGGACATAACAGGCGTCGCTATCCGGCGGACATTCTGTGTCAGAAGAACTGGCTGTTAAAGACAGACTCTCTCAAACTTTTCAGCACATTTACTGTATGGATGAGCCTCTTGCTCATTTTAAAGAGGGGGGACGGGGAAAGCAGAGAAGTTTCTTCGTGCCCTCTGTATCAAAACATGTCAGGGTGAACAATAGGGACAGCTGAGGCGCTAAATAGCGAGCAAAGACACAGGCAATGGGGGAAATGTTGGGCTCAATGACGGCCATTGCTTCCAGACTGAGCAGAACAGAATCTGCATAGTGTTGACTCGAGGCACCAGCAGGGAGTTAGATGCATTGCAAAGCTAGTTACTCTAAAATAAATGTTTGAGAGGACACTTTTAAGTACAACATGTGTAAAACATTGCTATTTTGTTGATTAGATGGCTCTGATGGAGGAGGAGGATGAAAAGCAACAGAGCACAGAGGAGGTGGGCCAAAAAATGACAAGAGAGCGAGTGGGAGTTGAGGTTGCCAATTTGGGGCCCTTTGCCAAGCCGTAGTTAGTATTTAACATTAACAACCCCACAGTGGGAGTGGTTAAAGGGGCCGGGTGACAATCTGCTGTACTATTCCACTTACTCTGTAATTAACCCGTAGTCAATTAAGTCTTGATGATGGGCCGCTGGCAGACGAAGGCTGTTAGTGCTCTGTCAGGTCCCACTTTGCCTGTGCAAGCGCTTGATGGAAGGGAGTAGAAGCCTGTCTTTCATGTTTATGTTTTGTACAGGCCACAAGTCGAAACAATGGCTCTGGGTCTATTGTCGGATGAGCGTAGGAGATTCGACAGATCTGTCACTACTAGTTGGGGGAAGTTTTAAGGGTGTGCGTGGCTGGACGATTAGGCATTTGGTGTGTGAGGGGGCTGTGTCCCGATGTGGGTTGTTGTCAAAACGACATTTTAGGAGTTGAAATGAGGAGTTGTCTGATGCACACTTCCCTGTGTGTGTGCGTGTGTGTGTGTGTGTGCGTGCGTGTGCGTTCTGCAGGCAGACGCTGTCATCGCTCATGTAACGGACGCTGCTGGGGCCATCAAGAAGACCAGTGTCAAACCTGTGAGTATGAGAACACACACCTAGCTACCCTGGAAAGCCACGGGCCTGCTAACTAAGGTGCAACTAATAGGGCATTACAGATACTGATTTAAAGGAGTAGTTCAAGATTTTGAGAAAATTGGCTTTTTCACTTTTTCGTCCTGTCTCCAGCTCTGCACAGACATGAGTCAATCTTCATATCTCATTTTCAGAAAACAAAAACAAAAACAGCATGATAATAAGTGAGCTTTAGATATATTGTTAGATGGGTATTGTTTTGGACAGTGCCAAAAAAAAAACTATTTCCACCTTCCTTCAGTGTTTTTGCTAAGCTAGGCTAACTGCATCCCTACTCAAGATCTCAATTTGAACACACAAACACAAGGCTGGTATCAATATGTCTGAGTCCCTCACAGAAAAAAAAGGAAATCGCTGTATTTCCCTACACTTATTTCTTAATTATTTCTTTACATTAAAGTCTAGGTTAATGCAATTCAGTTACATCCATTATTAGTTTAGGGCAGAGTGACGCACAGTATTAACAGAATGGTGGAAGAAAATTTAGGATAGTGTACAGTCTGCTTCAAAATAATCTATAATCTGCTATAATCTGTTTTGGCACATATTTGATAGGTTTGGGCTGTGTGAGCACTTAGGTACAAATCTGTTTTTCATTTTTTTTTTTTCCCTCCTTATATTATTGGGCTCAAGGACTAACATCACTCTCAAGCTCAATACATTAAATAATACATGAGGAAAGGAAATTAATTTTCTTCAGCGTTACAGTGTTTCATGTAGCTGTGGTGAGAGGAGTTCTCGGTGTAAAACATAACAGGAAAACAATAGTAAGACAAAAGAGAAATGTAAGTGCTCTGCATAATTGCAGTTCTACTGTTCTGCTCGTGTCTTCAAAACCTAGCGGGGGACTGGCCTGTTTTTCTCAGACTAACACAGACTAATAGACTACAGGGCCTTGTTTTTTTCACTACTGCATCATTATGTTCCCAACAGAGCAGAGAGTGAGCACAGCAGCTTTTAATGCCTCAGCTTCAAGCTCCTGCTGACTCGCTGGCTGGAATATCTCCTCCTGTACCACTAATGTGTGGAAGGCTGTTCTTTAACACAAGTATTGGAGCAACTATGATGTAATAGGCACATCCAAGTACTTGTACTGTGCTAACAATACTGGCTAATACAGCTTTCCTTGAAAGTAGTTTTGCAATAACAATGCAGGAAAAAGGAGTTCATATTTCCATGGTTACCACAAGAGTTGGCGAGGCAACAAACAGGCTTTCTGGGAAATATCAGCACAGTTGGAAGGTGTCTATGGCCAATCGGTCCACTTGGCAGAAAACACCCATTGTATAACTACAGATATGGTGAATCAGTGAGGTCCATGAACCTTTTTTTGTCAAACTTTATTCATCCAGGGAGACAAAAACCACTAGAGTTCCTTTCAGCAACATCCCACTTTAGATGCGTGCCTGGGAGCTGCCAAGCACAAGCGCTATTGGGAGCCGCAGCAGCGGGTTGAAGGATAAGAGGCTCGTTCAAGGGCACCTCCAGAGCAGCTGTTGAAAGAGGAGACTAGTGCTGTATGTTTTTTAAAGTCCGTCTGGGCAGTCAAGCCAGTGACCTCGTGGACACAAACCCACTTGTCTGACCTTTAGGTTGCCTCTTTTGTTTCTGCCGGAATTCCACATCCAACCATTGTCTGTGTACAACTATAACATGAGAGGAAGGTTGAGGGTGGTGGTATTGTCTCCTATTATGAGTGTGAATATTTGTGGCAGACCTTTAAAATTCTGTCTTTTCACTTCCTGGGCAGTGACAAAGACGGTGTGCGCAGAGCAGTGTGACGGTCGATGCTTCGGGCCTTACGTCAGCGACTGCTGCCATCGCGAGTGTGCCGGCGGCTGCTCGGGCCCCAAGGACACGGACTGCTTCGTACGTCACAAACGCACGCATTCTGTTGCCCCTTCTTTCTTTCTTCTCTCTATCTTTTACTTTTCCCCTCTTATTTCTGCCTTGCACAGTCACTTATTTCTGCCTTGCACAGTCACACATTTCTAACCTCGTCCCCTTCATCATCCTCCATTCCATGTGTCTTCTTGTGCAACATCTGTTTGTCATCCTCCCCTGCTCGAAAATAATCCACTTTGTTTACCAGGCTGATAAATTGTTTGTCATTTTACGGTGGCTGTAAAAGTCTTTCCGCAGCGGCGCTCTTCAATGAACAAATTGGTGATTCAGTGTTCCAATTAGTATCCCTTTTATCACCTCAACTTCCTCCTATTTCGCAAACCCGCGCGCGACACGCGGGCGCATGCTGACAGAGATGATATTGTGGTTGTAATTCACAGAAAAGGCTCATCCAATTCAATTACTGCCGTTTCAGCCCGTGGCCACAGACGACAAAACACTTAAGAGGTTTATGGGAAAACATTTTACCATTTACATCATGGCTGTGGATCAATGGCTCCAATTTTTCTCCCATTTGGCATTCAGAGAGACAAGGGACGGCTGCATGATCCGCGTGTTGCGATCCGACGTAAAAATGAAATGCTGCTGTAATATTCTCTCGCTCACAGTGACTTATGTGAGAAACATCACCTCGCCTTACCTCGCTGTGTTTCAGTCCATGCAACGAATGCAATGAAGTCTGGCTAATACCCTCTGCCTCTCAGCTGACTGTGGTTATGTGCTTTATGCAGGCTTGCACCAATTTCAACGACAGCGGAGCATGCGTGACCCAGTGCCCTCAGCCGTTTGTCTACAACCCCACTTCTTTTCAGTTAGAGCACAACCCCAGAGCCAAGTACACCTATGGAGCCTTTTGTGTCAAGAAATGCCCACGTAAGTCTGCTTCAAGTTATAATGCACATTCAGGCTGCTGCAATCTATGTAGTCACCGTAACACTGCAGGAACACAGATGCTCATAATGATGCTCATAATGAAGTTTCATAGACTGTGAATTGGTGTCCATTGAAGAAGCATTTATCCCCCCATCCATCCTACTTCAAGTTAAGATAAATTACTCAAACTCAAATAAATGGTGCATCTCAATCAACTAGTTGCCATACCATCTGTTTTGGCTTCTGGCAGAAAAGAAAGCAAATCAGCCTTCTTTGTTTTCACATATATGGAGTCAGAGTGCAGCGGTAATTCAGCGAGCCTGCATTAAAAGTCAAGCTACATCAACAGATTGCATATTCAAGTCCCACTGATCATCAAATGAGCATACACCAGTCGCACTTTTCCACTGCCGCTCCCAAGTACTAATTTGATGCATTACCTTTTCTAAGCAATATAGCCCTAGACCATTAGTTTTGATCATTATACAAACGTGATTAAAATACAATCAATTTCTCGCTATTAGAGGGGTCCGTCAGGAAATTGTTTCCAGAGTAAATGCTACACCTTAATTTCTACGATTCTACATGATAAAGTCATAACAAAATGGTATGTGGTCAGCTTAAGTCAACTAACACTCTTTCTGTGTCACCGTCAGATAATTTCGTGGTGGACCACAGCTCCTGTGTCAGAGCATGTCCCAGCAACAAGATGGAAGTGGAGGAGAACCGCATTAAAATGTGCATTCCCTGTACCGACATCTGTCCTAAAGGTAAGCCATGGGATGTTGTCAAGAACATCACTCTTTAGTTTGCCCCAGGCAGGATAACAAAATGGACCGCGCATGAGACTGGGCAGTGTTCGTCATTCTTGTGTCATATTTTCGAGAGAAATGTCTTTGTCTTTTGGTAACTTGATATTCTGCTCAACATTAGGAAACAAAAAAGATGCAGATTTACTATTCATATCTAAAAGTTCTGTCAACCTCATTCATGCTTGTTACCATTTTTTTTGCCATTCTTCTGCTGCTCTTTTTAATAGATGTAGCTGGGTAGATAGCTATGTAAAAGGATAACTTCCATATTCATAATCCCTCCTAAAAAGCTCTGATTGGTCGACTATTTCTCCAACCAGCTGTCATTGGTCACAATATACTAGGATAAGAGGTCAAATGTTTTAACTTCCCTATATCCAAGATTACTGGTGTGCTTTTGCTAAAAATGTGGGAAAGTGAAGCGTTCATATATTGTATTGTTTGGTCTGATGGTTGCACTGTTAGTATGTGTCAGAGTTTGACTCTTAACTGCCATCATTGGTTCAATTTTGAAGAAACTAGGAATGATGATGTGGTGATGAAGTGCCTGCATTACCAATAACTGGTGACTGTGAGATTGTCAAATTTGTCCTAGAGGCACACTGGCAACAGACAGTTTTTTGCCCATCTTTCAGTGTATAATGTGTAAGTTATAATCACAGGTTTTTATATAGATTTGTATTCTTCCTGCTCCCCCCACTTCCTGGCCTACTGCACTGCATTTACTGTATGTACAAGAGCGTATGCACTTAAACCATTTTAATCTGATAGCTTTATGCTAATAGTGATGATACTGGATCAACAGTAGCCCACAACAATTACTTAAAAAGCTTTATAGGAAACGTAATTAATTTTTACGGTAGCCGGCTTACCTTTTTATATTACGCTAAATATACTTACAGCTGATTTATTTTTTCTAGTGTACCCCCCAAAATATCAACATCTTATCGTTACACATTCCATAATTCTAGGATAAAGTCTCCCCTCCAGCCAGATTATAACTAGATTTAGTATTCTCAGAAGCGTCTAGCTTGTTGATTTAAAACGTATGCAGTTACGGATGACTTAATACAAAATATTCTTTATGCATGTTATGCAAGCATTTATGCATTATTTAAAGGGATGAACTGTGGCTACATGCTACTCATTTTGCCCCCTTCTCGTATCACTGCCGTGCATATCCGCTGAATTGCTCATTACATATGGGAGAATGAATATGACAAATGGGATAAGTGAAGGTCACATTTGATCACCACATGTTAATTAACATGAAATGATCACATAAGGAGAAACTGCTGTTACCTGCTCAGTAATTACAACTCATTTTGTGCGAGTGTCAGAGTGAATGCCTGGAACACCTAATGTGAAATTAAGCGGCGTTACTTCAGTTCAATACAGCGGATTAGCCCCTTCATCATATTGTTCTCACAAAGGTAACTGATCTGCACTTTCTCTTTGGGGGGAAGACAGAAGTGTGTTCCTCCAGGCTTCATGTATGCGCCGTGGCATCATCCATTGATTGGCTAATCTCTTGATTACATCGTCACGTGGCAGGAAGGGGTTAATGAGGGATAGCCCATGGAACTGGGGGAAATGATAACAAATTAACATTTCAGATATGGAATTGGCTGGTATAAATCACTATCAAAAACTGGTTACACCACTTAATGCAAGCCTTATTCATCATCCCCTCCGCCTCTGTCAGAAATACTTGGCTCACACACCAGACCGCAAGTGTAATTAATGCAGATGTAATGAATTCATTATAGGGAGGAATTGGCTGTAGATTGGCCCATGCTTTCATCAAAAGAATTCCAATGCATGGAGAGGGCCCGTGGCCTTGCCTTTGCACCAAAGCAGGGCTATATTTTTGTAACAGAGTGTAAAGAATTAACGTGACAAATAGCTAATAGTAGTTTCTCAAACTTAGGTCTCGGCTGTACAGTACTTTGAATATACACTACAGTAGCTAATTCATACCTAAAGTGATTTAAATAATGCATGATTGTGTGTTTGCATTTGTTTCCTCAGTGTGTGATGGCATAGGGACGGGCAGCCTGCAGACAGCTCAAACTGTGGATGCCAGCAATATTGATAAATTTGTCAACTGCACCAAAATAAACGGCAACCTCATCTTCCTCATTACAGGCATTAAAGGGTAAGTAAGTGACAGCTTGAAACCTCACACACAATGCTCTCACAGGTTGTTTTTGGTTCTTAACCTTAAATCAGACCAACCTTATTACCTCTGCCAGGGAGGTTATGTTTGCTGCTGTCTTGTCTGTTACTTTCTGTTGTTTTATAGTAGTTCTAATTCATAAACATGGTGTGTCTCTCTTCAGGGACATGTATCATGGTATTGGACCTTTGGACCCTGAGCGTCTAAATGTGTTCCGCACTGTAAAGGAGATCACAGGTGAGACTGCCTCACTGGGGCCAAATTGGAAAAATTGACTGAACAAAACAGTGTGTGTGTGTGTGTGTGTGTGTGTGTGTGTGTGTGTGTGTGTGTGTGTGTGTGTGTGTGTGTGTGTGTGTGTGTGTGTGTGTGTGTGTGTGTGTGTGTGTGTGTGTGTGTGTGTGTGTGTCTAATAGTTATACATGCTTACAGTAATGTGCTGCTGTGTGTGTGTGTTTGCATGCTTGAGTGTGTATTTATTCATTAACTATTAGAGGCCTTAAGGGATGAGCAATACCACATATACAAAGCCTTTTGTCATATTAAACTGCGCTTTGCAGTTGAGCCAAACAGCTAATGGAGTGAAACTGCATTTTCATAATGAAAACCCAAGCAATAAGAAAGAGAAATGGCCAGTCTATCCCAGCCATTTTCCTGCTCTATCCCTTTAATGTAATTTCCACAGATCCTAATTTGATGTAATCTGTCATTAAAGGCAAGTGCAACTGGACAGATTGTGCAGAATATCAACTCCATTCTTTTAACTTTTAATTTAATATTGTCTTCTCCGAGCACTTTTCTTTTTTACAAAGTATGAATTCTTGCTTGAACTTCACGCAGGCGGTGCAGCTCCATGACCAATGAATGAAGGCAACAAAAGGATACCTTGATTTCTTTGTTATTTCATCAAGTACACGCTAGACTCATTTTTCCTTCACTTCATCTGAAATAAATAGATGTCAAGATTACTTGAAATTAGTTGATTAGTCGTAGCTACTAATTACTTCTTCTCTTTAGGTTATCTCAATATCCAGTCTTGGCCTGAGAACATGACAGATCTGAGTGTTTTTTCAAGCCTGGCAACAATTGGAGGTAGATCTCTTTACAGGTATGTCTTAATGTTACATTTTCGCACTTTATACTTTATATTTGAAACTATCTTTGAACTTCCTGGTTCAATCAAAGTGGACCTGTCAAAAATATAGCATCATAAATGCAGGGCTGTAGTCAAGTCCAACTTTGTCGAGTCCAAGCCGAGTCAATACCGAGACAGGAAAAAAAAGAATCCTCACTTACCTGTTCATAATTTATGTGATGTGAGAGACAGTATATCTTCTACTTTAAGATAATAATTTTGCTTTCTTATTTGTAATAATCAAAAAGCAAGTGCAGAGTAACACACTATAGGATCAAATTAGGCCATATTATTTACTTAAAATATAAAATGGAAATGTTCCCATTCTTGAACTTATTACTTGTCCTGAAGAATTCATAGTACAAAGTGCTCGCTGACATTGTGTCTGTGGCCAAAATGAAAACGATTGATACCTGATGATTGAGGTATATGATGCAGAACAAAAGCATATAGTGCTGGACTTGTTAGAGACCAACTACAATATTTGGCTAGTCCATTGGCCTAGTCCGAGACAAGTCTGAGTCCAAGACAAGTCTGAGACAACAGAAAAGTGTCTCGAGTCAGGACTCAGACTCAAGTACTACAGCCCTGCTTAAATGAGACAGCGTCACATTAACATAAATTAAGAGTAAAAATGTAAACAATGTTGTGAAAGTGTAGAAACAAACTCACATTTTAAAAACTCAAATTACATTACATGGGTCATTTTATTATAAGCTGTCTTTGCTAAGAAAGATCCTTATGCCTCTCTCTTTCTTGCTGTTTTTTTTTTTTACTGTGTTTGGATGGCTACTGTTGGGGCTAATGAGCCACTGGCCCATTTTGTTCTGCACAGAGGCTCTTTGAAGCGTTGCTGTCACGCAGCTTTGATTAGGCCTGTTTTGATAACAGGATCTGTGTTCGCTTACAAGTGGCACATCCGAGGGATTGTGCTGGCAAAGTCAAAGGAGATCCCTCCTTTTTAAACACCAGTGATGAACCAGTGTTTCATTCAGAGCTGCAGCAACCTCGTTCTGCATCTTCCTCCTCTCTTTCTTTGCGCTATGCTTCTTGTCTTTCTCCTCAATTTTTCCCATTTTACTTTTAAAAAACTTTGTCACTCCCCTGTCGTGCTCTTCACTTCTTCTCCAATCATCTCTCTCTCTGTAGGCTTCTTTCTCTTCTTGTTCTCCTTCCTCCCGTTCCTCTGGTCGGCACCCTGTCTCATTCTCTGAAATCCACTTTTCCTTGTTGTTTTTGACAGCCCCTTTCTCACTTCTATCTTTAAATCTCTGGTCATTCCCCCCCTCTCCTTCTTTACTGCTACTTTCTTCTTTTTTCTTATGATCTCCTCAATCTTTTTTTTTCTTTTCTCCTGCAGTGGAAGTGGCATTTCTCTGTTGATCTTGAAGCAGCGTTGGATCTCATCGCTTCAGTTCCAGTCGCTGGACGAGATCAGCGCCGGAAGCGTCTACATCTTCAACAACAGCCGCCTGTGCTTCTACAACACCGTCAACTGGACGTCTCTCTTTAGGACCTCAAGCCAGAAAGTCCTCATTCGCAACAACCGAGATCCAAAGGAATGCAGTAAGTAGTCCATTTAAAAAAATGGAGAACAAAATTGGTTCAGGCAATATTGCAACATCTTAAGATGGTTATAGTGTTTTAGATTGAACCTTTTTGAAAGTAAAACTCATTTTAATGGAAATACATGACAGGAATTTTTGGTTCCTACATGGGCTCAGACTTTATGAAAACTTTTTGATTTTTTTTTTCTTCCAGCCATGTTAAAAGAAATGGTGTTGTTTTCAATATGGGAATTTTAAAATTAGATTTTCCATATAGTTACAGTGAAGATGCAGGTATCAATATATTTGTTGCACCTGCGAAGCATGCAGGGGAAATAGCCTTAACTGCCAGACTGAACTCTCACACATGCTGACAGTGTTGCCAACTTGGCGACTTTTCTCGCTAGATTTAGAGACTTTTCAGACCCTTTATTTAAAAAAAAAAAAAAAAAGGACTAGCGACAAATTTAGCGACTTTGGACCATCAGGGGAAAAGCAAAATATATTGTAATAATTTTCCATGCATGCTGTTGAGATTAATCACAGTCCACGGCTACAGTACGGGGTCTCTCCATCTCCACTTCGGCCGTGCGCAGCAGGCAGCCAGCCGACAAAACCACTAAGCTTTATGCTAATTATGCGCGATGATGTCACCAACATGCAAATGAACGGTTGACGTGTGTTGACAACTTTTAGCAACATTTGGAGCTAGTTCTAGCTAATTTTTTTGGAAAAGAGTAGAGCTGCACCGATTACAACTTTCTAGGCCGATTCTGATTTCCGATTTTTCATTGAGTTTGACCAGCCGATACCGATTTTAGCCGATTCCGATTACATTTTTTCTAACCACTTTACAGCACACACATATTTATTTTCTATCTTTTCTTTAATAGAAAATTTTACATTTTGCATAGGCACCACAGCTCTGCACACGCGCGCGCGTGTCAGCAGTTGAAACTCTTCTCTGTAGTAGAGCAAGCGGCTGAACAGCTGATTGAGCGGCAGTGCGCCACTGCATGCATATAGCGGAAACCCTGCGTGTGCACGTGTGATGCTGATGTTGCGCGATGTTAGTCATGCGCCGCCCGAGTGCATTTGACCGGCATAACATCGGTATATGTCAGACTGACCAGCAGGTTGCCGGTCATGGCCGATGACGTGAAAATCGGCCAATTCCGGTCACAAGCCGGTCAATCGGTGCATCTCTAGAAAAGAGTTGGCAACGCTGCAGGCTGATACACATTCACACAATGTTTTAGCTCTATACACAGCCGGTGGTTACCAAACACCTATTAAGTTCTCCTGTTCTGTTATTAACTTCTCTTAGCCCTCTAATTAATTCCAGACTTAGACTCCCCGCATATCCCTGCAAATCCACCTCCCCTCCAGCCTTACACACTGACATACCCGTTTCCAAGGCGACTGTGTCACCGGCGTCTCCCGCTCCTTATGAAAGCCCTTATTCAGCTCCCTGTGAGGAAAGTGCTTAATGCGTCATGCACAGAGGTGGATTAAGCCTACTGCTAGCCACAGGGAATGGGACACCTGATGGAATAATGAATAGTCTACATGTGGCTTCAGCCGCCGAAAGTGGAAACTGACCACATAGTGTTGTGGAATGAGAGTGTGGAATTGTCTGACAGAGAGAGGGAGGTATAATACTAGAAGGAAAATAGTTTTGTAAGGAATTGAATGCAATGATGTAATTATCTCTAAGTAACCATTATCTCTTCTTTGATCATGTAATGTTTGTTAGACTGTGGCATGTTATGCCAGGAATAGCTCACTGTTAGAAAGATAGAGATAACTAGAAAACAAAAAGATGGGCCGCTGTAGTTTTTCTTGGCCCTGCCAGGCTGATATCATTAGTCAGTTAATGAGTGCGGTGTGTGTTAGAGATCGATCGATGGGGCCTTACACAGGCCTCTTCATTAGCTCAACCCCTGGTCTACCATTGACTGTTCAGCTGTTGACAAAGGGTTTGGCCCTCACCGGGCACCACTCACCGGATGGAGGACACGCCGAGTCTGATGAACAGCATCGATTGTTGTGGTTCGACTGGAAAAAAAGGGCTTAGGGTCCTAGATGGGGCGATCTTTAATGGCTTGTGGTGTTGGGAATACCAATGTTTACTCACACAAGGCTAGACCACACATAATCACACAGATTTGCATGCATGTGCACACACATGCAGGGAGATGCACGCAGGCACACCCACTTATCTCCTAGGTGTGAATAGAGAATAGACACACACGCGCGCACACACACACACACACACACACACACACACACACACACACACACTTGTTGTAACAAGTGAGCTCAAACACACACTTCCAGTCTCTAGATCAAATTGTTGTCAATAAACAGTTATTAGATACATTTCACTTTGCTTCTTTATATTATTGGTCAATCCAGAGCAATTTATAAACTAACATGTTTCCAGTATGCTTGAATTGCATTATGTGTGTAGGTGTGTATCTGCAGATTACTGTAGGTAGTGTGTGTCTGTGTTCATGCCTATGTGTAAATGCATGTATTTGTTTTCTATTAATTGATTTACGTCCTTTCTCTCCACAGCTCAGCAGCGAATGGTGTGTGATCGGATGTGTTCGGACGACGGGTGCTGGGGCCCGGGGCCTGACCAGTGTCTTTCCTGCCGGTATTTCAGACGCGGCCGAACCTGTGTTGAGTCCTGCAACCTCTTTGATGGGTGAGTAGTGTTTTTGTTGTTGTTGTTTTTTGAAACAAAAAATAATTTTGATGCATTCTGGGCACGTTTTCTCCAGTAGTATGTTTGAGTTGAGTTTGACAAATCTCTAAACCCGACCCCAAAAATGAGCTTTGCTCTGAGTGTCAGATCATTATGGTTTCAGGAGAATACATCAATTCCTTTGCAAACCGTGTTACATGACAAGCAGAGGAAATAAAATCAATTCAAACAGCTTTCATGCATGAGAATGAAGTCAAAACATTCTCAAGGGCTCCGGAGGAGGAAAGTCTAATTGCAGATTGGCATGAATGTAATGAGATGAACCAATAAGGATTTTCACTGAACAGTTAAAGGAACATTTGGCAGCGTGTTACATCCATAGTCCAAAATCAATTAAGAATATATTGTTGAAGTATTATATTTTATTGCAAATTGCCCATTTGGGCTGACAGACACAAGTGTTTACCGCTCTGAGCTGGAAAATGGCTGACATTTGCGACAAAGGCCCTTTCGAGTGTCCTCACAATCCACTGATTGCCGGTGTGAATAATTGCATTCAGGTCATTGCTGTGTGCCGCCAAGAGGGACATCAAAAAGATCAGTGCCAACTCACCTGGGGAGAAACACTTCTTTGTAGATATAGTTCCTGGTCTTTTGTCCTACTCTTGAATGAACGAAGAGATGTTGTAAATCACAACACTTGAAAGCATCCATCTAAAATAAGACCATACCGGCAGCGTCTGCCACAAGATAAATATGACTTTCTTGCAAGCAGTGATGTCAAACTGTCTCCCCAGGGGAAGAGGAGAAAGTGCACATATGTGTGTGTGTGTGAGAGAGAGAGAGAGAGAGAGAGAGAGAGAGAAGGTGTATGAGAGCGAGCAAACCCTCGGTCATGTCGACTTGTTGCTGGTCCTTTTCTCGGCTCCATTTGTGGGAGGGAGGCTTTGAAGTTGCCGAGAAAAACAGCTCACAGCGAAGGCTTTGAAGAAGACTGGTGAGGATGAGGCGCGTGGCAGGGAGCTGCTGAAGCACACTTGTTTCCTATACTGTAAATACAGTCAGTCACTGTGAGGCATCGCAAGCAACATTCAACAGGCCCACTTCTTGCTTTTTGTCGCTGGCCTGAAATGTGGAATCAAAATGTCCTAAAGGTTTGCCTCGTGTAAGAAGTCACCACCTGCCATGCACCACATATGTTTGGCAAATAAAGGGGAGCTTTTGTTGAGATAGAAAAAAAATGATAACCTGTATTTCTCCCCCTGGTGACTACTACTATATGTGTTCTGTCTCAAGCCAATACAAATCTTGTACTGGTGTATTTGTTGCCAAACTAAATGTTAGTTAGTGACAACTAGTGTAGTTTGTGTTTGTGTCCCTTTATTTAAATCTTGGAAAGTATATTGAGAAAATGGACCCTATTTACAACGTGAATGAGTCTTAAACAGGCCATAAAAAGAAGAAAGAAAGTAAGTCCGAAGAGGCTTTAAATACGATCCTTAATATGTCCCTAGAGAACAAAGTTTCAGCCTTTAAAAGAGTATTAAATTCATTCCAAGAATTTGTTCCTATTTTGGGGTTAACTAGCTCTTTTAACCATAAAAGAAAATGAATATCTTTCCACTATCTTGGGTTCCCTTTTATCACAGAAAATAAAAGACACAAACGAGGATCACTGAATTACTTGAGCACAGTGGAAAGACTAAATTCAAGTATGTTTAGTGTCATCACGAGTTCTAGACTAATAGTAATACAATATAGAATAGTACCAGTGATCATTATGTCTCTCAATAAGTGAGACACAAATGAATTGCTTCTGACATTTGTGTCGTGGACGTTTTGTTGTTACCAGGTGTTGGAAAATGCCTACAGATGAGCATATCATTTTTGTCATTATGATTTCTTTAGTATATGATTGATCCCAAAATTATACTACAGATACAAACAAAAATGTTTAATTTAAATTGTTGGAGAAAATGGCAAGTTACTTATTTACACAATGCTAATGAGAGTGAGTTTTAATCGTTGTGTTTCGTGACAGTACAGTATCATCTGCATAGAGTCTATCCGTTTCAGCGGTATCTTCTAGTTTAATAAATGATTGGTTCTAAAATCTTGGGTTTAGTTACTGTATATGGCTTTCTACTCTATGTAGCATAGATTGACCTATACTATCTCCCTTTGCTCTGAATCGATTGTATTGGACTGTATGTCTCTACAGAAGTGAGCGTTAGCTCATTAAATATGTTTCCAGGTTGGTGATTTCAAAACTTAAGATTCCTCAGCTCGCCCTCGTTATATGTCTCCATTCTTAATGAGGAAAAGCGCTAATTCCCTTTAGTTTATACGTCTGTTGAATAATACAAAGGAGGAGCAAAGGCGTGCGAGAGGGGAAAAGAAAACGGCTGAGATGGTGTCCACTGGGGCTGGGAAAGGAGGGAGGAAGCGGATTAGGGAGGCGTTGAAAGTGTTTAATTAAAAAAGTTGCTCTGGTGTGTTGGCCATGCTCTGGATTGCTGGAGGCTTGGAGGTCTGAACAGTAGCCACAGTCCTGCTTAAATTCCTGCTAAAACAGGGCTAATCCCCCATCAGGCCATGCCCCAAAGGGGGCCTTGGCGCACACTTCCAGCCGTGAAGGGGGCCAATCAGGAGGAACGGCTTTGACAGAATGGAAATGACCCTGGAGAGCACCGCTGCCGAGGTCTTTGTCTCTCACCCATTCTCCTCCATGTATTTTTTTTTTCCCTCAACCAACAAAAGAATGATCTCTGCACTGCCTGGACTCCTTTTCTAAAGGATTCCCTTGGACAGAGCTTCCAGGAGAGAAATCTAATTTATTTTGGAACAAGGGAAAGAAAGACGAGGGAGAAATGTAAAAGAGAGCAATGGGAGTCTCCTTTGAGTCCACTGAAAATATTATTAATAAAAAGGACACTTGGTGATACTGGATGTTTGGATGTTTGGATGTTTGAGACGAACTACTGTGAACACGACAAACCATTAGGACCATTAAAAAACGCACTGGCATTAAGGGTCTGCAAAAGGGAAATTTAGTATTTTATCTTTACTTTTATTGCTCTGTAATGTGATACTGTGGAACTCGGCTAGTGTCAGAATGTCTTTTCTTTTTTGTAGCTTTTAGAACCACCAAGTCTAAAAGGTTTTCATCTAATATTCCCCACATTAAAATGCACAAAACACACATACCCACACGAGATCTGAATTTTCCCAGTGCAAAATCACGCACAAAAAAACTCACAAGCAGGGATCTGTTGAATCTTTATTCCACCCTAGTAGCATCGCATGCAAATACAAACGAAAATGCACACTGGGAGTCACTCTCATTATCTCACCACTGTGAGAAAGGGGCTTGTTTGTAACTGGTGAATCCTTCTCTGAGGATGTCTGTCCTCTGCATCAGCTCATTGATCCCTCTAATGTGAAAAGTGTTTTTGATCAGCAGCGGTTGATATTGACAGCAGTCATCCTCTGCCTGCCAGAGACCCCGCACTTCAAAAACAAAAGATAATGCGCTGATTCTGACACAAACAAAGGGAGAAATGTATAGATCGGGCGCATACACACACACACACACACACACACACACACACACACACACACACACAAGTATTCAACAGTATGGCCTGAGGAGCTGTGCAGTTCTTGTCAGTGTAATTGCAGTGTATAAACCAATATTAAGCTGTATTGTTTGCCTCTATTCCTCTAACCCATCATGATCTACACACTTTGCTCTAACTGGCTAAATAAAGAGTATTGCAGAGCTCCGATCAGTTGCGCAATCTGCAATAATTCTTAGAATTGATTAGAGGATGAAAAGCAAATTTCTCTGACTTATGCGTGGTGGACGTTTTTCTTGTAACAAAAATGAAAACGAATAGACTGTTTTGAGAATTAAACCAAAGTCTGGTCTTTGAGCATTTATTATATTTTGCAAAATAGAGGAACACAGTTTCAAGAGGTACACGCAGCACAACTAAAACAGTATTTCTGCCTTCTAGACAGAACATTACACATTATATAGGAAACGAACAGAACATCGTTAAAGCCAGCCCCTCTCCTACATCCTTGGTGCTGACTTTTGGTCACATACCATAGACAATAAAAGTTAGTTTACATTCCTCCTCTGCTATGTTCTAATCTTTAGCCAAAACACCTCAACGTAGTTTCTCGCTGTCGTAAGCAGTCATCGGCCTTCCTCACTTGTTATCTAAGCACAAAGATAACAACTTGAGAAAGCTTCAGGCTAGTTAAAGCAATATCATTTCTACTAGGCTAAAGTTGAGGGCTGAAAACAATCTTTAAAGTAATGGTTAAAATAACATTTCCATCACATATGCTTTTTGCTCTTTCGTCTATGCTTGCTGCCTTTACTTTCTTTTCTCCTCCTCCTCTGTACCTACCCCTTCATCCCAACCAAAAGGCAACTTCTGTCCATGCCCTCTCCCTGGCCTCTTCTGCCATCCTTCCCTTTTTCTCATTTCCTCCTACCAGCTCCTCCTCACCTTCTCCTCCCTTCCACGCATTCCCTGGTGTTTGCCCATGATTTAAAAAGCTGTTCATTATTCATGGGACTTCTCTGTTAGCATATTGACCATACTGAGCCTTTAACTTGATCAAATAGTCTTAGGCAGCGAGCTGCCCTGCATGCCCCTCTACCAGAGGGCACTCCAAGCAGTCAGTGCATGTAGGAATGGAGGAGATGGGCATGAGTAAATTAAGTTTTAACCTTGCTTTCTTGATGCAGTATCACATGTTGGTTTAAATTCAAAAGGCTGCTATGAACAGCTTGCACTCATACACACACAGCATACTTCAAAATCCTCCCACAGCAGGCTCTTAATCAATATTTCAATGTGGCTCTCAAATCTATAATACATGCACCTCTATCTCGATTTTCCCCTATCTCTATTAGGGAAATGCGTGAATTTGCCAATGGATCTGTGTGCCTAGAGTGTGATAGCCAGTGTGAGAAGATGGATGGTAACACCATGACATGTCTTGGCCAGGTAAGACCCTCCTGAATCCATTTCAGACACCCTTAATTTAACTTTGATTTCACTTAATGATACTTGGGTAGACTTTTTTTTTTCACTTTTTGATTAAAACCACTCCTCATTTTTCTGTTCAAAATAGTCCCATATCTTGAGCATGCTAAAGTGGATTTCCAACTTATTTTGTGGAAGTCTCTCTGTTTTGCACACAGGATTTCAGAAGATATAAGTGCTGTGTTTGCAAAGGTGAATGGTAGGTTAATGGGAGGAATGATAAACTACCGTGGCTACTTTAGGAGGCATGCTTTTGGCAAGCACACATGCACACACTCAAAACAGCAAAATGAGATTAGTTTCTGACCTTCCTGTAAAGTCACTTTTAGAGTCTTGGATGTGATCACACCACAACTCTCCAAAATGTTGAAATATCCCGTCAAAATGTCAGTAGAGATCCACGTGTATGCACACATGCATACATACTGTCCAATCTAGCTAGCTGTCTGGAGATCTGAGGAGCAGTTAGACCAGAGTTTAAAATCCCAACACAAAGAAAGCGAAAGGTAACGGACATCCGGCCAAAAAGAGTGACATCCAGCAGAAATTCCGGTGGCAATCCCGGAAGTGGAATGTCGTGGTTAGACTAGTTGAAATGTTACTTAATTAGGATAAACTTGGGCACTGTACATTACATGTCATTTAGCTGACGCTTTTATCCAAAGCGACTTACAATTGCTGTATATCAGAGGATGCACGCCTCTGGAGCAACTAGGGGTTAAGTGTCTTGCTCAGGGACAGTGTATCGCAGTGGGAATCGAACCCAGGTCTCTCACACCAAAGGCATGTATCCTATCCACTGCGCCATCACCACACCTGTAGTTTATTTTGAGTTGAGTATACTTACACTGTCCTGGTGCCACAAATACTAACTAGTGCAGCTGAAAATAGTCCATAACAAATATTTATTTACTCCAGTTTGAGTAACTATTGCAAAAAATTAAGAAATGACTCAGCCTTTCTTAGTTTTTTTCTAATTAAAACATATTTATGACCTTTTTTGTAAATGTATGTCTTTAATTGTAAGGAATGGGCTTTTTGTTAAATGCCACAGATAGTAAAAGTATGTCAGAATGCACCAAGTGGTGGTCTAGCACATCTTACCTTCATGATTTAGGAGTCATGAGCCAAAACGGTTTAAAACGTCTGCTATACCACCGTACACCATTTTACATTTAAAGTGTTAATAACTGAAAGATGTATCGAATGAGGCGCTTCAATCATTTTGTAGAATTTACTAGTTGTGTGAGTAACCTTTTCTGACTCTCCCTGGAGAGGGAGAGAGAGAATAAGAGATGAATAGGGAAAAAGACTCCTCAAGGATGCACAGAGGTGGCTGACTTAGAGATGCTGGTCACAGTTGAGTAGTAAATAACACCAGAGTCAATCATCCACAGGCGCTCTCACACACAAATACACATACGGCACACACAGATATACTTGACCGCATTCAGACATCTGTATGTGTCCGCGCGCACGCGCACACACACACACACACACACACACACACACACACACACACATGAATGCACACAAACATGCCAAGTGAGAATAATGTTTATTGATGGCGTGTGTCTCAATGTGTCAAACTGTGAGAAGCTGTCCGTCAGGTCACTGTGGTCAACATTAGCAACGGAGCGCGGTGCCAAAACTAGCGCCCAGAATACAACATCGCCTCTTGCCAACAACTCTCGCACACAAAAACCCATCTTTGCACAGTTCACACAATGCTATCTAGTCAACACCATCATCACTTCAAACACAAGCACAACACACACCAAACACCGTTCTTCTCTTGCACACACACCACTATCCAACTTACTTATTCATGATGCTGCAGCTGAGCTCGTGATCAGTTACCAACTTGGCATCGCCTCTATGGCGTTATTTTTTAGTCAAAAGTTATGAGCGTGTAACACACGCTCACGAGCACATTATGTTATTTCACACACGCAAAATTGAACCTTCAGCTGGCATGATAAAAGTACTCGCGCACAAATTCAACAACCGAGAGGTGTAGGTAGCTGCGAGCGAGCGCCTGGCTACTCTTACTCTGCTTGTACAGTGGAATCCTGCTCGCGCGCAGCAGCCTTCTGCTCGCGGAGTGGATTTCTGCTCGCTCAGCTGATTTCTGCTCGCTCGAGTACATGACTTTTGACAATTTGGGGCGGAAACCAAGGAGGGCACTGACCCTCTTACGATTGGTCACTTTCACACAGGGACATCCTTGATTGACAGCTCTCATTACAGGAAGCACGGAGTCAAAGTATCTGACGGAGTTCAGTCATTCAGTTAACACTGCACAGTGGACGGAATGGCGGCGACACCTGAAGATGTAGATGTAAGTGATATTGATGATATGATGGGGGGGCTGTGTGTTTGACAGTGTTATAGCAATTTAATCTGAAATTTGTTGAGAATAAACTCATTAAATATTAAGAATAAAGTCGTTTGTTGAGTTTATTCTCAACAAATTTCAGATTAAATTGCTATAACACTGTCAAACACACAGCCCCCCCATCATATCATCAATATCACTTACGCCTACATCTTCAGGTGTCGCCGCCATTCCGTCCACTGTGCAGTGTTAACTGAATGACTGAACTCCGTCAGATACTTTGACTCCGTGCTTCCTGTAATGAGAGCTGTCAATCAAGGATGTCCCTGTGTGAAAGTGACCAATCATAAGAGGGTCAGTGCCCTCCTTGGTTTCCGCCCCCAAATTGTCAAAAGTCATGTACTCGAGCGAGCAGAAATCAGCTGAGCGAGCAGAAATCCACACCGCGAGCAGAAGGCCGCTGCGCGCGAGCAGGATTCCACTGTACAAGCAGAGTAAGAGTAGCCAGGCGCTCGCTCGCAGCTACCTACACCTCTCGGTTGTTGAATTTGTGCGCGAGTACTTTTATCATGCCAGCTGAAGGTTCATTTTTGCGCGTGTGAAATAACATAATGTGCTCGTGAGCGTGTGTTACACGCTCATAACTTTTGACTAAAAAATAACGCCATACGCCTCCATCACATTTGATGCCGCGTACTTTGACATGACCTGATTTCTTATGCATTTTGCCAATTTTAACAGCAGTGCAGCGGAATACACTCTTGGCAATTTTGTTCAACCCATTATAAATCACTGAATGGAATTAATGCGGTCCTGCCAGCTCCACTTTAGCCGTGGTAGGAAGTGAGCAAATTGACATGATTCGCCAGGTTTGAATTTGATTCTTTTCAATTCTATTCTCTCATAGTACACGTTTCTATCTCTGTTCTTTCCTTTATCCCATTCCCCCTCACTTCGTTTCCTTCACCTCTTTGCTTATGATGTTGTCCTAACTTTCTTTCTATCTGTTGATTCCCCCTCTTTCCAATTTTTCTAATCCCTTTACTACACCCTCTTTTTTCTTTATTCATGTCTTGTCCACCACCTCTTTCTTACCCATCCTCTCATCTCCCTCCCCCTTGTTCTGCTCTCCTCTCAGGGCCCAGACCAGTGTGTGAAATGCCTCCACTTCAAAGATGGACCCAACTGTGTGGAGAAGTGCCCTGATGGGTTGCAGGGGGCCAACAGTTTC